>JAIUZE010048930.1:0-13668 GCA_022085475.1 Heliosperma pusillum
CCATTGTTGCATTGTAACTCCTTGTGTGAACAATGAGTCTTCCTTGCTTCATTACCCAATGTTTGCATTGTAACTCCTTGTGTGAACAATGAGTCTTCCTAACTTCATTACCCATTGTTACATTGTAACTCCTTGTGTGATCAATGAGTCTTCCTTGCTTCATTACCCATTGTTGCATTGTAACTCCTTGTGTGTACAATGAGTCTTCCTTGCTTCATTACCCTTTGTTATATTGTAACTCGTTGTGTGAACAATGAGTCTTCCTTGCATCATTACCCATTGTTTGCATTGTAACTCCTTGTGTGAACAATAAGTCTTCCTTGCTTCATTACCCATTGTTACATTGTAACTCCTTGTGTGAACAATGAGACTTCCTTGCTTCATTACCCTTTGTTGCATTGTAACTCCTTGTGTGAACAATGAGTCTTCCTTGTTTCATTATCCATTGATTGCATTGTAACTCCTTGCAGTGATATTATAGGGGTGTGTATGAATTTGGACTCTTGACTCTTAACAAGCACAGGATATGGATGTCACTCAACTCCCACAGTTCAACACAGGGAATCAAACAACAAACTAGACTAGTTAAGACTCCTTACCACAGCCTAGCACAGGTAAGTAGACTTGACTAAACAACAAGCAAACACCCCACAGTCTAAGCACAGGGATATCTGACTTGCCACAGACTTAGATCAACAACCACAGCCTAGCATAGGATGTTATCAGGCCTGACTTTCAACTAAGGCAAAGCACAAGTTGGAAAGATTTTGGAAATGAGAACAATGCTCAAGTTTTTTCATTCAATAATCAACTGCCTTGTACAAAAAAGCATGGGTCCTTATATAGGCCTCAATGCTTGATCTGATTACAACCCTAGAGTATCATCTAAGGGCCAAGATTAACTATTAAAAGATGACAAAATACTAGCTAGAAATACAGACTGCTAATGCCAAAAGAAAAACAATAAAACAGACAAAA
Source organism: Heliosperma pusillum (assembly GCA_022085475.1). NCBI lineage: Eukaryota > Viridiplantae > Streptophyta > Magnoliopsida > Caryophyllales > Caryophyllaceae > Heliosperma > Heliosperma pusillum. The sequence continues at coordinate 979 of JAIUZE010048930.1, forward strand.
TGCAGATATTTGACAATGACATGCTCCAGGTTGTGTTTGTTGCTTGGTGTTGGCTTGGAACTTGTGGACGAGGCTCATCAATGCTCCTTGACCTTCTTCTGCGGTAGTTCTACTAGTAGGGAAGACAAGGAAAGACTTTTGGAGATAGTCTTTCAGTTTTTAGCTAGAAATGGAAAGACTGCTTTCTGCTTTATGCTTTAGGTAGGCTGTTTTGATTTGGATTTTTAGGGTAGTTGTGTTGTGTTTTGGAACTGGTTCCCTAGGACTTTTTTGGACCTAGGTGGGTAAGGTTTTAGCTGGCCTTGGTGGTAGATGGTGGTTCAAAGTGTGGTGGTAGTTATGCCTTCCCCAAGTGGCTGTTGTAGGCTGTTTTTGTGATTTTGTGGTTAGGTGTGGGTGGGCTTGTCTTTGGTTAGCTTGGCTCGTGTCTTGGCTCATGTCCTGGCTCGTGTCTTGGCTATCATGGACCCTCCTTGTGACATGGTCCTGGCTAGCATTTATCAGTTTGAATTTCTCCCCTTTGTTACCCATCCCTTGCCCCCTGATTTACCCCTGGATACCCATGTAGACCTCCCCTTGGTTGCCAGTTCTCACCCCTTGATCCCCCTTGCACCTATTGTTGGATTCTGCCCTGCCCTGTGCCCCAGCTCCTGCTGCATCCTCCCCTGGTTGAATTGGGCTTGTCCTCAAGCCTGTAGCCTCTTCATCCCCAGAATCCCCATAGTATGGACTTAGATCCCCTACATTGAAAGTGCCATGAACCCCATAGTCTCCTGGTAGATCAACCTTATATGCATTAGGACCAACACTTTCTATGATTTCAAATGGACCATCAGCTCTAGGCATGAGTTTGTTCTTCCTCCTAGCTGGGAACCTCTCCTTACTCAAGTGGAGCCACACTAAATCCCCTGGCACAAACTCCTTCTTGGACCTAGGAACCTTGGACTATTTCTTGTACCTCTCATTTGCCCTTTCTATTTGCTTTCTGACTGCCTCATGAAGCTTCACCATCTGTTCAACCCTCCTCTTTGCATCAAAGTTCACCTCCTCCCTTGGTATATTAGCTAATTCCAGTGGCATAAGTGGATTAATCCCATAGACAACCTCAAATGGGCTGTGACCTGTTGCAGATGAGGGTGCTCTGTTGAAAGCAAACTCAGCATGAGCTAGCTTCAAGTCCCAATCCTTCAAGGACTTGCTGACCAGACACCTCAAGATCCTCCCTAGAGTCTTGTTTGTGACCTCAGTTTGGCCATCAGTCTGAGGGTGGTGAGAAGTGCTGAACAAAAGCCTGGTCTTCAAGAGTCTCCATAGTGTTTTCGAGAAGTAACTCATGAACTTAACATCCCTGTCTGAGACTATTGACTTAGGAACCCCATGTAGCCTCACAATCTCCTTTAAGTATAGCTCAGCAACACTTGCAGCATCCTCAGTCTTCTTGCAAGCGACAAAGTGAGCCATCTTGCTAAACCTGTCAACAACAACCATTACAGAATCCTTACCTCTTTGTATTCTAGGTAGTGCAACAATAAAGTCCATGCTCACATCCTCCCAAGGTTTGTTTGGCACTGGTAGTGGAGTGTAGGGTCCAGTCTGGAAAGAACTCTTGGCTTGTTGACATGTGGAGCACCTCCTGAGGACAACCTGAACATCCCCTATCATCCTGGGCCAGTAGAATTGATCCTGCAGTATATCAAGTGTCTTTTGAACCCCAAAGTGTCCCCCTAGTCCTCCTGAGTGTACTTCCCTAATGAGTAGATCCCTGTAAGAACCCCTTGGGATGCATAGCTTGTTTCCTTGGAACAAGAACCCCTCCTGCAGCATGTACTTCCTCCCTTGAGTCCTTCCTCCTCCAGTTTGTGTGATCCATTCCTCAGCAAAGTCAGGGTCCTCCTTGTACAATTCCTTCAGAAATTCAAACCCCAACACCCTTTGCTCCATGACTGCTAGCAAAGAATGCCTCCTTGACAGTGCATCTGCCACAACATTCTGTTTCCCTTCCTTATACTTACTAGAGAATGTAAAGGATTGTAGAAACTCCACCCACTTGGCATGCCTGTGATTCAGCTTGTGTTGGCCACTGATATATTTCAATGCCTCATGATCTGAGTGCAGAACAAAAGGCTTTGGCTTCAAGTAGTGCCCCCAATGCATGACTGCTCTGATGATGGCATAGAATTCCTTATCATAAGTGGAGTAATTGAGCTTGGCACCATTCAGTTTCTCACTGAAATAAGCAACTGGCTTTTGCCCTTGTATCAACACTGCCCCAATGCCAACCCCACTAGCATCACATTCCACCTCAAACAGCTGATCAAAGTCAGGTAGTTTAAGGATTGGAGTCTCACACATCAACCTCTTGCTCCTCTCAAAGGATTGTTGGGCCTCCTCAGTCCACTGGAACTCCCCTTTCTTCAAGCACTCAGTGATGGGTGCTACAACTGAACTGAAGTTCTTGATGAACCTCCGATAGAATGAAGCCAACCCATGGAACCCCCTTACCTCAGTGATGGTTTTAGGTGTAGGCCATGTTTGAATGGCTGCAACCTTCTCCTGATCAACTGAGATTCCTCTTCCTGACACAATGTACCCTAGAAATGCAACCTCCTCAACCATGAAGTTACACTTCTCTAGCTTCCCATACAGCTTCTGCTCCTTTAAGATCCCAAAGATTGTTTCAAGGTGCCTGAGATGTTCCCCTCTACTGCTACTATACACTAGGATGTCATCAAAGTAAACCACAGCAAATCTGCCCAAACAAGGTCTCAACACTTCTGTCATAAGTCTCATGAAGGTGCTTGGTGCATTGGATAGTCCAAATGGCATGACAAGCCATTCATACAGACCATGTTTTGTCTTGAATGCAGTCTTCCATTCATCCCCCTCTCTGAGCCTCACCTGATGGTAACCCTGCCTTAGATCAATCTTAGAAAAGACCTGAGCTCCACTTAGCTCATCAAGCAGGTCATCTAGCCTTGGAATGGGGAACCTATACTTGACTGTAATGTTGTTGATTGCCCTGCTGTCAGTGCACATCCTCCAGGTGCCATCCTTCTTGGGCACTAGTAGAGCAGGTACAACACAAGGGCTTAGGGACTCCCTCACAAACCCTTTGCTCATAAGCTCCTCAATCTGCTTCTGCAACTCCTTGGTGGCAGTTGGGTCACTCCTGTAGGCTGGCCTATTTGGCAGCACAGAACCTGGGACCACATCAATGTGGTGCTCAATCCCTCTTAGGGGTGGTAGTCCATCTGGTAACTCTCTTGGAAAGACCTCCTTGTATCTCAAGATCAAAGGTTCAACCTCTGCTGGCAACTTGGAACCTTCCCCTTCTGTTACTTCCTTAGATAGCAAGATGATCACAGGTGGTTCTTGCTTCATCTCCTTGATCATAGCTGCCTCTGATAAAAACAACACCCCATTGACCTCCTCTGGCACATTGGGACTCCCATAATTCCTCTGGTTGGGTGGTAGAGGTGTCAAAGTTACCTTCTTTCCCCCATGCCTGAAACTGTAGGTGTTATCCCTCCCCTGATGAGTGGTGTTCCTATCAAACTCCCAAGGCCTCCCTAGCAGTAGGTGACAGGCATCCATTGGTACTACATCACACAACACTTCATCTTGGTATACCTCCCCAATAGAGAATGGGACCAGGCATTGCCTATCAACCCTCACCTCAGCCCCCTTGTTAAGCCATCTCAGTTTGTAGGGGTGTGGATGCTCTTGAGTAATCAGACTTAGCTTGTTTACTAGGGTGATGGAAGCGACATTGGTACAACTCCCCCCATCAATGATTAAGTTGCAGACCCTCTCTTGAATGGTGCATCTGCTCCTGAATATCAAGGACCTCTGGTCATCCTCCAATGGAGTATGTTGAGAGTGCATGACCCTCCATAGGACCAAGTTATGGCCTGTATCAGGATGAGCCATGATCAAGTCCTGCATTGGTTCCTCCTCAGCTGTCACTACCTCTAACACCATGCTGTCATCAACCTCATACTCAACTAATCCCTCCTTCTCCCACTCTTCTACCTCCATAAGTGTCATGGTTCTCTTAGAAGGACAGTCCTTCCTAAAGTGACCATAACCCTGGCATTGGAAACATCTGATTTTGTTCTCAGTTGGGGTGGGGTTGGGTTTAGAGTTCACAACTCCCTTTCCTTTGTCTGTGGTTGATTGGCTGGTTGTCTTAGGGGTCTCTCCCACCCTAATACCACTGTAAGGTTTGTATGCAGGTCTAGTAACAGGCTTAGGTAGAGCTGGTTTGGTTTTCCCCATTTTCTCAACCCTCAAGGCCAGGGTGACAACATCATCATAGGACCACAAAGGTTGCATCCTTACTCTAGCAGCAATGCTCCTATCTAGACCCTCTAAGAATCTGGCAATCCTTTGCTCAGGTTTCTCATTGACCTCACACTGGAGAGTCAATTGCTCAAAGTCCCTTAGGTATGCCTCTACAGACCTCTCTTCTTGTTTCAGTTTGGATAGTTTAATGAACAGATCTTGGGTGTAGTCTTTAGTGACAAATTTGTTTAGCATCTTCTTTTTCAGTTGTGACCAAGACCTAAGAGGTTCCTTACCCTCCTTAATCCTTTGGTGCTTTAAGTTGTCAAACCATAGGGATGCATACCCTTTCAATCTTAGCACAGCAACTTTAAAAGACTTAATATCAGAGTAACTTTTGGATTCAAATACCTTCTCAACATCCCTAATCCATTCTAATAGATCATCAGGGTTTAAACTACCAGAGAATTCAGGAATTTCTACCTTGAGATGCTTGTCAGTGTGCTCTGGGATCTCCTCATAGGTTCTGTTGCTTTCACCTGAGTCTGACCCTTCTTCCTCCTGCAGGGGATGTCCTCTTCCCATGCCCATGTGGCCACGACCTCTGCCTCTGCCTCTAGGGGGTGGTCTTCCCATCAGTGGAGGAGCAATGTTCTCCATGACAGTGTTCAAGGCAGCCAGCACTACATTGACAGTGCCTGCTAGCTGATCCACCTTGCCTTCAATACCTGCAAGCCTCTCTTCACTCATGGGGTTATTTTTTGTGTTTTTGTTGTAGTTAGGATAACAATGGCCTCACAACCAAAGCTCTGATGCCAGAATTGCAGTGATATTATAGGGGTGTGTATGTATTTGGACTCTTGACTCTTAACTAGCACAGGATATGGATGTCACTCAACTCCCACAGCTCAACACAGGGAATCAAACAACAAACTAGACTAGTTAAGACTCCTTACCACAACCTAGCACAGGTAAGTAGACTTGACTAAACAACAAGCAAACACCCCACAGTCTAAGCACAGGGATATCTGACTTGCCACAGACTTAGATCAACAACCACAGCCTAGCACAGGAAGTTATCTGGCCTGACTTTCAACTAAGGCAAAGCACAAGTTGGAAAGATTTTGGAAATGAGAACAATGCTCAAGTTTTTTCATTCAATAATCAACTGCCTTGTACAAAAGAGCATGGGTCCTTATATAGGCCTCAATGCTTGATTTGATTACAACCCTAGAGTATCATCTAAGGGCCAAGATTAACTATTAAAAGATGAAAAAATACTGGCTAGAAATACAGACTGCTAATGCCAAAAGAAAAACAATAAAACAGACAAAATGCAGATATTTGACAATGACAAGCTCCAGGTTGTGTTTGTTGCTTGGTGTTGGCTTGGAACTTGTGGACGAGGCTCATCAATGCTCCTTGACCTTCTTCTGCAGTAGTTCTAATAGTAGGGAAGACAAGGAAAGACTTTTGGAGATAGTCTTTCAGTTTTTAGCTAGAAATGGAAAAACTGCTTTATGCTTTATGCTTTAGGTAGGCTGTTTTGATTTGGATTTTAGGGTAGTTGTGTTGTGTTTTGGAACTGGTTCCCTAGGACTTTTTTGGACCTAGGTGGGTAAGGTTTTAGCTGGGCTTGGTGGTAGCTGGTGGTTCAAAGTGTGGTGGTAGTTATGCCTTCCCCAAGTGGCTGTTGTAGGCTATTTTTGTGATTTTGTGGTTGGGTGTGGGTGGGCTTGTCTTTGGTTAGCTTGGCTCGTGTCTTGGCTCATGTCCTGGCTCGTGTCTTGGCTATCATGGACCCTCATTGTGACATGGTCCTGGCTAGCATTTATCAGTTTGAAATTCTCCCCTTTGTTACCCATCCCTTGCCCCCAGATTGACCCCTGGATACCCATGTAGACCTCCCCTTGGTTACCAATGTTTACCCCTTGATCCCCCTTGGCCTGTCCCGTGTCCCTAGTGTTGAATTCTGCCCTGCCCTGTGCCCCAGCTCCTACTGCACTCCTTGTGTGAACAATGAGTCTTCCTTGCTTCATTACCTATTGTTACATTGTAACTCCTTGTGTGAACAATGAGTCTTCCTTGCTTCATTACCTATTGTTTGCATTGTAACTCCTTGCTTTATTACCCATTGTTGTATTGGAACTCCTTGTATGAACAAGGAGTCTTCCTTGCTTCATTACCCTTTGTTATATTGTAACTCGTTGTATGAACAATGAGTCTTCCTTGCTTCATTACCCACTTTTTGCATTGTAACTCCTTGTGTGAACAATGAGTCATCCTTGCTTCATTACCCATTGTTGCATTGTAACTCCTTGTGTGAACAATGAGTCTTCCTTGCTTCAAAACCCATTGTTCCATTGTAACTCCTTGTGTGAACAATGAGTCTTCCATGCTTAATTACACATTGTTACATTGTAACTCCATGTGTAAACAATGAGTCTTCCTTGGTTCATTACCCATTGTTGCATTGTAACTCCTTGTGTGAACAATGAGTCTTCCTTGCTTCATTACCCATTGTTTGCTGTGTAACTCCTTGCGTGAACAATGAGTCTTCCTTACTTCATTACCCATTGTTTACATTGTAACTCCTTGTCTGAACAATGTGTCTTCCTTCCTTCATTACCCATTGTTACATTGTAACTCCTTGTATGAACAATGAGTCTTCCTTGCTTCATTACCCATTGTTGCATTGTAACTCCTTGTGTGAACAATGAGTCTTCCTTGCTTCATTACCCATTGTTTGCATTGTAACTCCTTGTGTGAACAATGAGTCTTCCTTGCTTCAATACCCATTGTTGCATTGTAACTCCTTGTGAGAACAATGAGTTTTCCATGCTTCATTACCCATTGTTACATTGTAACTCCTTGTGTGAGCAATGAGTCTTCCTTGCTTCATTACCCATTGTTGCAATGTAACTCCTTGTGTGAACAATGAGTCTTCCTTACTTTATTACCCATTGTTTGCATTGTAACTCCTTGAGTGAACCATGAGTCTTCCTAGCTTTATTACCCATTGTTTACAGTGTATGTCCTTGTGTGAGTCTTCCTTCATTACCCAATGTTTGCATTGTAACTCCTTGTGTGAACAATGAGTCTTCCTTGCTTCATTAACCATTGTTACATTGTAACTGGTTGTGTGAACAATGAGTCTTCCTTGCTTCATTACCCATTGTTACATTGTAACTCCATGTGTGAACAATGAGTCTTCCTTGGTTCATTACCCATTGTTGCATTGTAACTCCTTGTGTGAAAAATGAGTCTTCCTTGCTTCATTACCCAATGTTTGCATTGTAACTGGTTGTGTGAACATTGTGTCTTCCTTGCTTCATTACCCATTGTTTGCATTGTAACTCCTTGTGTGAACAATGAGTCTTCCTTGTTTTTACCATTGTTTGCATTGTACTTCCTTGAGTGAACCATGAGTCTTCCTTGCTTTATTACCCATTGTTTGCTTTGTAACTCCTTGTGTGAACAATGAGTCTTCCTTGCTTCATTACCCATTGTTGCATTGTAACTACTTGTGTGAACAATGAGTCTTCCTTGCTTCATTACCCATTGTTGCATTGTAAATACTTGTGTGAACAATGAGTCTTCCTTGCTTCATTACCCATTGTTTGCATTGTAACTCCTTGTGTGAAAATTGAGTCTTCCTTGCTTCATTACCCATTGTTTGCATTGTAACTGGTTGTGTGAACAATGTGTCTTCCTTGCTTCATTACCCATTGTTTGCATTGTAACTCCTTGTGTGAACAATGAGTCTTCCTTGCTTCATTACCCATTGTTACATTGTAACTGCTTGTGTGAACAATGAGTCTTCCTTGCTTCCATACCCATTGTTTGCATTGGAACTCCTTCTGTGAACAATAAGTCTTCCATGCTTCATTACCCATTGTTACATTGTAACTCCTTGTGTGAACAATGAGTCTTCCTTGCTTCATTACCCATTGTTACATTGTAACTGGTTGTGTGAACAATGAGTCTTCCTTGCTTCCTTACCCATTGTTTGCATTGTTACTCCTTCTGTGAACAATAAGTCTTCCATGCTTCATTACCCATTGTTACATTGTATTTCCTTGTGTGAACAATGAGTCTTCCTTGCTTCATTACCCATTGTTGCATTGTAACTCCTTGTGTAAACAATGAGTCTTCCTTGCTTCATTACCCATTGTTTGCATTGTAACTCCTTGAGTGAACCATGACTGTTCGTTGCTTTATTACCCATTGTTTGCATTGTAACTCCTTGTGTGAAGAATGAGTCTTCCTTGCTTTATTACCCATTTTTTGCATTGTAACTCCTTGTGTGAATAATGAGTCTTCCTTGTTTCATTACCCATTGTTGCATTGTAACTACTGGTGTGAACAATGAGTCTTTCTTGATTCATTACCCATTGTTACATTGTAACTAGTTGTGTGAACAATGAGTCTTCCTTGCTTCATTAACCATTGTTTGCATTGTAACTCCTTGTGTGAACAATAAGTCTTCCTTGTTTCATTTCCCATTGTTTGCATTGTAACTCCTTCTCTGAACAATTAGTCTTCCATGCTTCATTACCCATTGTTACATTGTAACTCCTTGTGTGAACAATGAGTCTTCCTTGCTTCATTTCCCATTGTTGCATTGTAACTCCTTGTGTGAACAATGAGTCTTCCTTGCTTCATTACCCATTGTTTGCATTGTAACTCTTTGTGTGAAAATTGAGTCTTCCTTGCTTCATTACCCATTAATTGCATTGTAACTCCTTGTCTTAAGAATGTGTCTTCGTTGCTTCATTACCCATTGTTACATTGGAACTCCTTGTATGAACAACGAGTCTTCCTTACTTCATTACCCATTGTTGCATTGTAACTCCTTGTGTGAACAATGAGTCTTCCTTGCATCATTACCCATTCTTTGCATTGTAACTCCTCGAGTGACCCATGAGTCTTCCTTGCTTTATAACCCATTGTTTGCATTGTAACTCCTTGTGTGAACAATGAGTCTTCCTTGCTTTATTACCCATTGTTTGCATTGTAACTCCTTGTGTGAATAATGAGTCTTCCTTGTTTCATTACCCATTGTTGCATTGTAACTACTTGTGTGAACAATGAGTTTTCCTTGCTTCATTACCCATTGTTACATTGTAACTGGTTGTGTGAACAATGAGTCTTCCTTGCTTCATTACCCATTGTTACATTGTAACTCGTTGTGTGAACAATGAGTCTTCCTTGCTTCATTAACCATTGTTTGCATTGTAACTCCTTGTGTGAACAATAAGTCTTCCTTGTTTCATTACCCATTGTTTTCATTGTAACTCCTTGTGTCAACAATGAGTCTTCCTTGCTTCAATACCCATTGTTACATTGTAACTCCTTGTGTGAACAATCAGTCTTCCTTGCTTCATTACCCATTGTTGCATTGTAACTCCTTGTGTGAACAATGAGTCTTCCTTACTTCTGTAGTGAAAAGGGGGGGTAGTATCCTTTTTGGAAGAGGCTCATCTTTTTGAAGAAACAAGTACCATGGCTGAAAATGGGAGGCTAATTAATTTAGTCCTTACAAGGTATTTTGTGAGCATTTTGGGCAAGAAATGAGGAGGCCAAGATGAGAACTTGGTAGCACCTTGGCAAGACAAAGACACGGCCAAGACAGCCCCCTGGCAGAACCCTGCAGGAACAAAAGCCTGCTCAAGGAACCTGCGAGAACTTCTGCAAGAACTCTACAGGAATTCTGCTGGAACGAGTCTGTTTTGCTACAAGGAGCAGGCATATTATTATCCTTGTGAGTTTTCAGCACATGGGAGGTGTTCAAGGACAAATGACATCTTGTGGTCCTTTCTTTTGTCCCTCCTAACAACTACAAAGCTGCTGCCACTTTATGGAAGCAATGGACCAGCTATGCAAGTTGCCAAGATGTCCTTTTCATGTCACATGACTAGTTTAGGATGTTAATTTTCCAGCTTGTTATTTTGTCCTCTTGCTCCTTTTAATTGTAGCCATTAGATTTAGCTTTTAGATGAATGGATAGGATGTAATGTGAGCCCCTATATAAGGAACTCACCACCCAATGTAATATTCAGTTTTTGGAGAATGAATTAAAAAGAGTTGTGTCAAACACAAACTTGAGGGTTAGCTCAAGGAGCACCCCGTCACAACCAATAGTGGCCATGCCTTTCTTGGTTGTTCGATTAAGGGAGGTTAACCTGTGCTAGGCTGTGGTTAAGCTCTCCTAATCGGCCAGGCCTGGTGGTCGCCCTGTGCTAGGCTGTGGGTGATCGACCTACGTCTGTTAGTGAGGTTAGTTTGGTTCTGTGCTAGGCTGTGAACTAAGCTAAACTTGCTATCTAGGTTGAGGTCCAAACTTGTGCTTGTCTGTAGTTTGGGTCTTAATCATATCGAGCTTGAGTTAGGAAGGTAAACTTGTGTGGTTTAACACCTTGGTTCGAGTAGGTTGTGGGTCGAGCCATGAGCCAGTCTTGTGGCGCTTGGTTCACAACCATATCTTTCATGTTTTTCATAGGCTTAGAACACAAATAAACCCCCACAAGTCCCCCTTTTGTTGCTGCCACTTTTGGGGCAGCCCCTTGGTTGTCTTTGGACTTTGGGTCATTTCATGGGTCCTCCACAAAAACGCATAGACCCCCCTAATTACGCTGCAAAGTGGTATCAGAGCTTAGGCTCTTGTGTTTTCTCAAACCAAGACGATCTTGGAAGATTTGGGGTCATGGGTGTGCAAAGGAGTCGTCCTTCAAACCTGTGCAAGGCTGTGGTTTGTAGGTTCTAGTTTGATAACCTGTTAAGGACACTTGTGCTAGGCTGTAGTGTCTTGGGTCAAGCTAGGCAACGAAAGGATCCTAAACCTGTGCTAGGCTGTGGTTAGGAGTCCTCTTGTCGTGCCTTCTTCATCATACATGTTTCTAGTTTTCTGAAATTGTGTTGTTGTGAGTCACAGTCTAAGTTACTGCTGCGTTGTTGTTTACTACCTCTTTTTTCTTACCACAAAATTTGAGGACAAATTTTCTTTAACAAGAGGAGTTTGTAGTAAAAAGGGGGGGGGGGGGGTTGTATCCTTTTTGGAAGAGGCTCATATTTTTGAAGAAATTGTACCATGACTGAAAATGGGAGGCTAATTAATTTAGTCCTTACAAGGTATTTTGTGAGCATTTTGGGCAAGAAATGAGGAGGCCAAGATGAGAACTTGGCAGCACCTTGGCAAGGCCAAGACACGGCCATGACAGCCCCCTGGCAGCACCCCTGGCAGAACCCTGCAGGAACTAAAGCCTGCTCAAGGAACCTGCGAGAACTTCTGCAAGAACTCTACAGGAATTCTGCTGGAACGAGTCTGTTTTGCTACAAGGAGCTGGCATATTATTATCCTTGTGAGTTTTCAGCACATGGGAGGTGTTCAAGGACAAATGACATCTTGTGGTCCTTTTTTTTGTCCCTCCTAACAACTACAAAGCTGCTGCCACTTTATGGAAGCAATGGACCAGCTATACAAGCTGCCAAATACGTCCCTTTCATGTCACATGACTAGTTTAGGATGTTAATTTTCCAGCTTGTTATCTTGTCCTCTTGTCCTTTTAATTGTGGCCATTAGATTTAGCTTTTAGATGAATGGATAGGATGTAATGTGAGGCTCTATATAAGGAACTCACCACCCCTTGTAATATTCAGTTTTTGAGAAGGAATTAAAAAGAGTTGTGTCAAACACAAACTTGAGGGTTAGCTCAAGGAGCACCTCGTCACAACCAATAGTGGCCATGCCTTTCTTGGTTGTTCGATTAAGGGAGGTTAACCTGTGCTAGGCTGTGGGTAAGCTCTCCTAATCGGCCAGGCCTGGTGGTCGCCCTGTGCTAGGCTGTGGGTGATCGACCTACGTCTGTTAGTGAGGTTAGTTTGGTTCTGTGCTAGGCTGTGAGCTAAGCTAACCTTGCTGTCCAGGTTGAGGTCCAAACTTGTGCTTGTCTGTAGTTTGGGTCTTGATCATATCGAGCTTGTGTTAGGGAGGTGGACTTGTGTGGTTCAACTCCTTGGCTCGAGTAGGTTGTGGGTCGAGCCATGAGCCGGTCTTGTGGCCCTTGGTTCACAACCATATCTTTCATGTTTTTCCTAGGCTTAGGACACAAATAAACCCCCATAAGTCCCCCTTTTGTTGCTGCCACTTTGGGGCAGCCCCTTGGTCGTCATTCGGACTTTGGGCCGTTCATAGGGTCCTCCACAAAAACGCATAGACCCCCCTTATTACGCTGCAACTTCATTACCCATTGTTTGCATTGTAACTCCTTGAGTGAACCATGAGTCTTCCTTGCTTTATTACCCATTGTTTACATTGTATGTCCTTGTGTGAGTCTTCATTACCCATTGTTTGCATTGTAACTCCTTGTGTGAACAATGAGTCTTCCTTGCTTCATTACCCATTGT
>JAIUZE010048933.1:0-11408 GCA_022085475.1 Heliosperma pusillum
AAAGCTAATGTTAATGCACATACAAATCCCAAGCTATCCATATTTATAACAAAGTAATGACCAAGTTATACCAATAAAACAAATTCAAAGGCACGGGAAAGTAGAAAACGCAGCTCATATTCCAAGATTTTACTTGATATCGTAGTATAGACAAAAACCAAATACCTTTCAATTTTGCAAGGCTCAATTTGTCGGATTCTCGCGGATTCACTCATGCACTCATAAGTTTATGTAAGGGTGAGTTTTGTAAAGATAGAAAGAAATAGAATTACTCACTCAACTTATGAAACATGCATGCATTCTAATGTGACAGTAATTTCCCCAACTAATACGCATTCGCTATAAAGCACATAAATCAGGACAACAATGGAGGCTAATGGGTGAAGGTATAGAAGTGGATTGTGCCGAGGTACGTATGGGAATGTGGGGCTCAGACCGGTAGTCGCAGCGACACTTACCAAAACAAATCTACAAGACTAGCACAAACCAACACCCGACTAGAGAAATCATCTTAAACTTTGACAACACAAGAGAGATATCGATATTGCCCTCTATATATGCATTAAACTCTTGTATATTCCCTTTCATTATCCCTTTAACAATTCAATGAAACAACATATTTTTTCCTTTTTCTTCTTTTTCTTTTCTTTTCTTTTCTTTTTCTTTTTCTTTTTTTTCATCATATCTTTTCTTTTTTTCTTTCTTTATTTTGCTTCAAAACATTTCTCAAAAAAGGGAATAAATGACACAATTGCCAACATACTTGCTACACCCATTGGATATTCTTTTTTTTTTTTCAGAAATCCCGACCCAGCCATAGTAGACAAGTAGATAAGAGAAAACATGCAACTGCGACTGTCCCGATAAGGTAGGCAAATTCTAGGAATGTAGCTATTAGATAGGTTATAAAACATGCTACAAAAGGCTCAAATTGGCTAAAGATAAAGAACTCAATAATAAGGTTATAAAATCAAGTCTTTTTGCCTATGTCAGGCTCATTTGAACAAAAAGAACCACCTTTCCTCATGCACTTATCAGACGAACGCGTATAGTATCAAGAAACGAATGTCACACTTATGCAATTTGATGTTACATATTCCACAAGGAGTACCACACTCAAGCCTAAAAACAATGAGACCAGTTTATTGATGTTCCTGGCCTAGGAAGCTCTAAAGACCTCAGAATTTTAAGTGGATTACCAACTAAAATTGGCCAAATCTAATTAGCATAAGGTATGTCAAAAACTGTCAAGACTCGTCCTATGAGCTTTGTTTTCAAAAATAGTAAGTCAAAACAATGTACATGGACAACTTATTTGGGATTGAAATGCAAAAACAATGCAAATTATCATCATTGTTATTCAACTTCACCAAGACTCGACCTAATAAAATAAAAAACATGTTTTTGGATTTTGTAATTTTTTCAATTTTTACGAATTTTTTTTTTCTTTCACACAACACAAATAAACACACAACATAAATAAAGACTCTCCCCCAAACCTAAATGTCACAGTGTCCTCAGTGTGACGCTAACAGCATAACAATCACACAACAACCAACAACAGCAACCTAAAGGACACAACTAACAAAGGGAAAGGGAAAATAACTACAAAGAAAATACAATAAAAGAAAGTAAAAGGATAGATAATACCAGCTGTATAGACATAGCCTCCCCCAAACCAGCTGCAAAATGGGGGGCGTAGTGACCAGCTGTCACTACTGCTCATCATCACCATCATCATCATCATCATCATCATCATCATCATCACCCCTCTGAGCAGCACCAGAAGAAGAGGCCCGAAATTGCTCACCAAAACCACCAACCGGAGCATCCGGTCGGATAGGAGTGTACCACTGACGACCCAGGCAACCATAATCGTGACTAAACTCCGGGGGAAATTGCTGACGAGTCACCCCATAATTGTCGAACACACCACTCTCGTCACCCAGACCTCGGTAGTAGCTCGGCGGAGTCCAAACAGCAGTAGCATTGAGATCAGTCCGCATAAGGTTCTCCCAAATCCCTCTCATCACCAAGTCATTATTAATGCCTTGGTGAATCCTAATCTCCCTCTCCAAAGCCGGATCATAGGTATAAGCAGGTGGAGGGTAAGGGTACGGGGTCAGGGTGGGTGTAAAGTGTGGAGTCGGGGTGGTGGTGGCCTGAGTAGAAGTAGAAGGAGTGATCCGCTGACGAGGACGACGGGTGAGTTTGAATGAGGTAATTTGAGAGAGTAATGGTGAGGGAGAAGAAAGAGTGACGAAATAAGAAGAAGAATGAAAAAGAATTGGGGAAAAACTTACTAAAGGGGCACGAAACTGGTCTGGACCGGACGACTCGATCAAGCATGTCAGGTCTGCTCGATCAAGCAACCTAAAATATTCTGAATTTTGAAGGGCTGCTCGATTCGGATATATTGTTGCCATGTCTAACCCGATCGAGCGGCAGGTCTGCTTGATCGAGCAACCTAGAAATTCCTGATTTTCCTCGTTTTCTTGTCTTTTCTCCTTTCTTTCTTTTCGTTCTTCATTATTAAAGCGACTTCCAATTTTATTAGCTGCAAACACTCGATAAAATTGTTAGATCGCTCCCTCACCGCACTGAATAAAGCACAACTATATTAACTATCCAAACTAAATGTAATTTAACTATAACATTAATAACAAAGCTAATCGAAATAAAATTTACAAATGAAGTACAAGTAAACACCGGGTTGCCTTCCGGGTAGCGCTGGTTTATATCGGTCCCGCACGACCGTGTTACTTCAAAGTCATGGAGAATTACCAAGAGTGAAAAGGTCGACGGCCTCTATCACTCCTTTAAATGCTCTATCATAGTAGATCTTCAAGCGTTGACCATTGACTTTGAAAATTTCACCCTTGTCGGTTTGTAGCGTAACCGACCCAAACTTGTTTACCTCGGTAACTGTGAACGGTCCCGACCATCTGGACTTGAGTTTACCTGGAAACAAACGCTAACGGGAGTTAAATAATAATACTTTATCACCAACTTTAAAGTCCCGCTGCAGGATATGCTTGTCATGCCATTTCTTTGTCTTCTCCTTGTAAACTCGAGCACTATCATTGGCATGCAATTGAAACTCATCAAGCTCGTTTAATTGCATAAGTCGTTCTCACCCGCCAGTAAGGGATCCATATTAAGCTCTTTAATGGTCCACATAGCCTTGTACTCAAGTTCAACCGGTAAATGGCACGCCTTGCCATAGACTAACCGGTATGGAGAAGCACCGATTGGAGTCTTAAAAGCAGTTCTGTAAGCCCATAAAGTGTCATCGAGCTTACGACTTGATGTGCATATTTTATATGCACATTTACACACTTATTCGCCCCCATTTTAGTCTTACCTATAGCTCATTTGAGCCGATTTCATGTCATATCCCTCGCCTATGCTACTTTGGTATGTTTTGTTCCTCAATTGCACGTTTAGGACTTCTCGGGGTGCTTTTGGATGCATTTTGGATAGTTTGAAGGGAAATAGATTGAGTTATAGATATGTGATTGAGGCGATTCAAAATGGATAAGATAGATCTCTTTCTTAGCTTCGGAATGAGACCAAGAACGCCAAAATCCGCCAAGTAACGAAGAAATGGCGGACGTTTTAAGTTCAGTGCGCGGTGCAGGAATTTAGCAGTGCCACCGATCGGTAATGACTCCCACCGATCGACCAAGGGCCAATTGGCCTACCACCGATCGTCAGAGACATCCTGAAGGCCCTTTCCACTTCTTCCTAAGCCTTGTGGATACTTCATACAAGCCCACCTATCGGTGGGAGCCCACATCTACCTTGAACTATCAAATGAAGACCTATAGAGGACAATTCAAGCCCACACCTATTGTCAAGACCAATCCACCGATCGGCCAGGACAAGCCCACTTTCGTTTTCTACCTCTCTAATCTACTGTGCAAATTGAGCAACGGGACCGAAGCTTTCCGAAGCCCAAGTCACTCAGAAGAAACATCGAAGCCCAAAAGAGAAAACCTAGCTCTATATGAAGGAGAAGTGAAGAGAGTGAAGGGGTATATCTCCCTAGACGCAAGATCCCTTGTCACGGATCGAGTTTCCGCTCTAAAACACCATTTTAGATTATTGTTTTACATTTTAGTCGATTAGTTTTAAGTTTTCGTTCGTTTACAACACTATACCGATCGGCATAGCTTTATACCGATCGGCGTCTTCCTTGTTTTTGCCCTAATTCAGGTTCTGATTCAGTTTTATTTCGTTTTTTGTCATTTTCGCATTTAGTTATTTCGTTCGTTTATTGTTTCCACATCGCTTTGCTATGATGTCTTATGCTAATACAGTAGTTCATATGCTTAGATCTATTTCACCTATGAGTAGCTAAATTCCACACTAGGGTTAGGGACGAATCGATATTGATTAGGGCAATGACTTGTTGATTAAACTGTTTTGCATAGCCTCTTTGTTTGTTTCATCGCGTTAGTTGATAGTGACGACTCTTGACTCACGCCGTAGTATAAGCCTATTGAGACCGACGAAGTAATATAGGCATAGACGACCAAACTCAAATAGGTGGTGGCTGTCGAGACCTACAAAGTAACATAGTCTACCACCCGAGACTTATACATTACCTTGACACCCATTTCCCGAGTCAACATTGATAGTCCCGTCATACCCTAGTTTCATTCTCTATTGAACTTACATTTCCTTTCATTTAGTATTTGTTAGTTATTAAGCTTGACCTTTTGTTTATCATTTTGATTTTGTTTCTCTTTAAACTCAACCCCTCAAAACTGTAAACACCAAAGAATTGAACACTAGACACCCTACATCCGTTTAAACAATAGTCCTCCCTGTGAATTCGACACCCGACTTACCACTAGCTTCATTAGCTAGTATTGTTGGCTTATAAATATTGTTTGATAGCAGTCCCGACGACAAACTGCGCATCAAAATGGCGCCGTTGCCGGGGAGGCAATAGTTTCAAATTGATTTTTAGGGTCTTTAGGTTCAGTTTTACATTTACACCGATCGGTGGACCTCACTACCGATCGGTGCCCTTGCTTTCTGACTCTTTTCTCTAAGTTTTTATGCACAGGAGACGTTCTGGGATCCTACTTACATTCGATCCTGAACCAGAAAGGACCATGCGCAAGAATCAAAGACTTGCAGAGACTATTAGTTAGCAATTGTCATCATCTTCATCATCACCCGCATCCACATCACCTACATCACCACCAAGAAGGACCATGCCGAAGCTTTCGGATGAAGGGCTGCCTACGGCTGCTCAAGTTCCAACTGGGACTCTCAATCCGAACCTCACAGCTACCAAGTTCAAAATAAATCCATCATTTTACAACTTGGTTCGAAGAGAGCAATTCGGAGGAGGGATGAATGAAGACCCGGCTAGTCACATCAACAAATTTTGCGACTTGTGCGCAATGATTATCGATGAGGGTGTGACCCAAGACCAAATAAAACGAATGATGTTCCCGCATTCTTTGAAGGACAAGGCTTCATCTTGGCTGCAAACTCTTAGTGTGACAGAGAGCAACGCGTGGGGTACACTTGTGCTAGCTTTCTACAGAAAATTCTTCCCTCCGGAGCGTACCGCTAACCTTAGGATGCAAATCACTGGGTTCAGACAAAAGGTGAATGAGTCTCTATATGACGCATGGGAAAGATTCAAGGGCCTAGAAAGGCAATGCCCTCATCATGGGTTTACTAAGGGGTACATCGCCATGACTTTCTACAACTCCCTCAATACAGACTCAAGGAGGATATTAGACTCCGCAGCAAATGGGAGGTTTGACTCGGTGGAGGTTGATGAAGCTAGGAATGTGATTGAGCAAATGGCTAATCATAGCATATCGTATGTACAATCATCCTACACTAGTGTTGCAGCAGTGAGTGGTGAGACATTTTTCCAGGATAGCGTGACATCACAAATTGGAGATTTGACAGCACAGCTAGCAAGTCTGAAGATGGACAACACACCACCGATTGACACACCCCTCCCATCGATCGGTGGAGTGCAGTCCTCGCCATTGCCTATGATCTGTAATGCATGTGGGTTATATGGGCACACGATCTATACATGTCAGGGCACTCAAGGGCAGGTTGCTGCATTCCATAACTATCAGCAAAGCTCTCCTTATGGTCAGAGCTTTCAACAACCCTACAAGCAACCATATCAAGCTCAGTTTCATCAAGGCCCTCCACCGGGAAATACAAGCACCTCTAGTTCAGCCTATCAACATCCAAACAAGGCTGCATCCACATCGTCACCACAACCTTACAAGTCACCCACTTTTACCGACATGAATGATCTACGAAGCATGTTGCAAGGGGTTCTGAAAAGCCAAGAGCACCTTATTGCTCAAGTGGCTCAAGTGGCTAAAAGTGACCACGAAAAGTCTAGCGCCATCAAGAATTTGGAGATTCAAATAGCCCAGCTGGCCGCCTCGCAAGCTCAAAGGCAACAAGGCCAATTGCCTCCACAACCCAACCACCCCACTCACACTCTTAATGCTATTCATCTTCGGAGTGGAGTTAGCTATGACAGTCTTTCCATGCCAAGGGTTGAAAAGAAGAAAGTCAGAGACAAGGGTGAACCAGAATATGAAACAGAAACAAGCAGGGGCAAAAGTGGAGCATTACACCGATCGGTGGACCCCACCACCGATCGGCATGGGGGTCTAACAGGTGCTGGAGAGAGCTCTGGGGAAGGTCTGGAGAAGGACTTGATAGCTGGAAATGCTGGAACTAAGGTTAAGCTGCCATTCCCGAGGCGTCTCAAGCAGAAGTCCCCTTTCGAGGAACAATTTGGAAAATTTAAAGAGGTACTTGCTAAACTTAATATTACTATTCCATTTCTTGATCTAGTTTTACAAGTACCTTCTTACACCAAGTTCCTCAAAGACCTCTTGAACTGGAAGAAAGCATTGCCCCAGGTAGAGACAATTGCTCTCACAGAAAGGTGTAGTGCACCTCAATTGAGCAATTCTCCACCTAAACTAGGTGACCCCGGTAGTTTCAGCATCCCATGTACCATAGGCGCCCTTAATAGAGATAATGCTTTATGTGACCTCGGCGCTAGTGTGAGTGTCCTACCCCTATCTCTAGCTAAGAAAGTCGGATTGACTCAGTTTAAAAGCTCGAATATGACCATTCAAATGGCGGATAGGACCATTTCACGACCATTAGGGGTGCTAGAGGACGTCCCAGGACAGATTGGAGGGTTCTTTATACCAGTAGACTTTGTGGTGTTAGACATTCCCGAGGATGCTAACATCCCCATCATTTTAGGGAGACCCTTCTTACATACGACTGGCGCAATAATCGATGTTGGTAAACGAACTTTACCCTTTAAGGTGGGGGGTGAACTCCTTGTGTTTAAACCTTCAGCTACACCCCGTTCCCCCTTGGTTGTTCAGTCTGATTCGTTGATTAAGGAACAGTACCAGCCAGTTCAGACCCCCCTAGACCTGACACAGACCACCACAGGCCAGAACAAGGGCCAAAATGGCCAGAGCACACTTACACCGATCGGTGAGGTACCCCCCACCGATCGTCATCACGGGTCCCACCGATCGGTGGTAGGCCTGAAAACCCCTGTGAGCTGTGTTGTGGAGTCTAGCTGTGTTATTACTGATTTTATGGCTCCGTCTCACTATTCTGGAGACCATGTGGAGTCTGTTTGCTCTGTCCCATCTTTCGCAGGTCGCAATTTGAGTAGCTATTCGAAAGGATTCGAGGGCAAGAGTTTGAGCGGAGATCCGATGTATGGGATGCCGCGAATTTTCTGGAGAAATCAACCTTCTTATAGTACACCATGGCAACTCGCAGTCCTCCAAGATGATTTTGGAGACACTTCTGATGGAGGGTCATACAGCGACCCGATTATTTGACATATACTTAGACTTTGAGACATTTTTTTGTTTTTAGTTGGACTATTTTTCATTTTGAACAATTTTGTTTTTTTGGTTTGTTTTAGTTTTGGACAATTTGCTATTTGTAACTTTGAACATTGTGTGAGATGAGAGCGAGAGAGACATTTTTCCTCCTGTTTTGTAATGCTACAGGTAATGACGGAGCCGTCTAGCTGATGATAGCTCGGGATGGTGAGGACCTGTTCACCATTCACCGCCTTGCTTTGAACCGGTTTGGGGGAACTCTCACTCATTCTGTAAGTCTACCCTCTCCACTTTCACTCTCACCTGCATTCCCCATTCTCCTTTAACCACCTTTGCACCGATTTTCGTCAATTGAGGACAATGACGAGTTTTGTTTGGGGGAGGGTTTTGGTTGTGTGCTTCATATGTGCTTCATTCGTATGTACTATAAGCAGTTGCATGTTCATACGTGAAAATAAAAATTTTAAGAACTGCTTATGTGTGTGTAATGGTTCGAGATGTGCAAAACGACGATGAAGATATATACACTTAGCTTAATTCATCTCAACTGTGGCCTAACTTATATGATATGACATATTGAGATTAGATTGGATTAACGAGTCTAACTTGTCTAAATTGACTTGTTTGATGTGAATCTACTTTGTATCGAAATGCTTCTCAATGACGTACTGTAATTCTTAACCTGTATGCTCGTGCTTGATTCATAAGTGTGAATATTGACTCGTTGTAGTTTCCGAAGGTATGCACTCTAGGTCCGCGGACCGGGCATTCACTTAAATTTGAACTCCACTTAGCCAAATTGCCTTGATTCGTCCCTTTAGATGTAGGATCCACTCTTTATTGACCACGTTTCACAAGACTATATTGACTACCTTGGTTACAACCTTACAAATTATGAACTACATCGTAAAAACATCCTACCCAGACTGTAATGGTTGCGTATAGGAGAGTTATGTCACGAAAGCGTGTCAAATGAAGAAAAGGGCCTGATTTTTGAAGTTTTTGAGTTGATACCGATCGGTGTGGCCTAGTACACCGATCGGTGAAGGTAGTATGCCGATCGATGGGCCCCTGTTTTTGGCATGTTTCATTGTTATTTGAATATATGGAGAATAATTCAGCTCCACAGCAAGTTATACAGCAAGAATAGTGATCGAAAGTTGAGTTTCCAAACAATAAAGTGAAATACTGAGATCTATTGTGAAGGTAGCAGTTCCAAAATGGTGCTATCAATACATGAATGTGAATTCCTATTGTGTGAAGTGCAAATACTGAAGTTATGATAATGTCAAGAGATTCGAATTTTTGCTTATGATCGGTATTGGTTAATGTTATGGTCGTCTGGGTCTTTTCATTAGTGGTAGCGCAACCACCAGTTTTTTTAGCCCCACACTCCCATACGCGTTAGCACGCACCCATCTTTCACCTATTGAACATAGCCCCACACTCCAATGTCTTACTAGCATATTAAACTGTTGGAGCAAGTGTCCTCCACAATAGTGCATTTATATTATAAATCTCATTTTGGAATATTAGTGGGATGACTAGTATTTGGATACTCCACGTCAGTTGATGAACGTAAATCGATAACAGTCAGCTGACTAGAGTTAGACGTTATTGTCGTATGACGGCGGTAATAAACTGACCCCTTTCGGTCACACCAATAGGATGAGACCCAAACATCAAATCTAATTATTTGTATACGATACATATTAATTAGTACTTTACATATATATTTTATATATGTTTAGTTACGAGAGTTATTTATTGGAAATTGAGTTACGAACTCATTCCGGATAAGTTTATTAGTCAATTATACGATAATTGACTGAATAAATTTTACGTCTTATTTTAATGATTGAATAAGATTTAATTTAATGATTAATAGTTAATTCTTAAATTATTGAGGTTATGCATATACTTTGAGGTAGAGGTGGATTCGTTTATAAATTTACAAGGAGTTGTAAAATAAACTAACTAGGCATTGTGGGACACATTATATATTGATATAATGATAAAATATCACTTAAAAGTTAAGTATATATTATTTATTAATTTGAGTCATGTAATTGTTATATGATCAAATTAACCCTTAATTATACAAGATAATTAAGCATATGATTATAAGTATTTGTGGGACAAATGTCAAAAATCAAAATGGACCACATGACACTAGTGGGGGCCGAAAATTTGGTAGTGTATAACATGATGATTGTTGTTTCATGTATTACACTACAACATGTGATCATGTCATGTTTATGACACATGATCATGGTCTTATTCACTACTACACTCAACTAATTTGCATGAGATTTTTTTAAACAAAATAAGAGGCCACAAGGGCTCTCTTTGGCCGGACCATGTGTCCTTAAATGGACAAGATTGTTGTTCATTTTACTTCACTTGTTCATTCTTATTTTGTATGTTTATCTCACTAAAATCCTCATCTCTCTAAAACCCTCAAACACTAATATTTTTCCTATTATTAGAGTAGTAATAAATCTAATATTTGTAACAACCCGAAAAGTACCCAATTTTTCTAGTAAAATATCTTACGAATACTTTTCAGCAAAACTTGAGTTTTAAAATAGAATTTATTGTTTCGAGTAGTATTTTGAAATTCCGAGTTCGTATTTGGAATTTTTGCGAGATTCCAAGGGAATCCCGTTTTTAAGTCAACTTTGACTTTCGTTGACTTTTTCCGACTCGCCTTGTAATTTTGAAGACCGAAATTTTATTTAAAAAAAATAAAATTTTTAATTTATTTTTATTAAGATTTATTTAGATTTATGATAATTTAATATAATTATTTTGAATTTATTCGGAATTTAAGAATAACTTTTACGGTTTTAACCCGAACGTCATTTAACTATTCCCGAGTCATCTAAAATCCCGAAACAAACCCGAAACCCGACTTTGGCATGAGTCACACGCCCATGTCACCTTTTTCCACTCACCTTAAGATCTTTTCATTAATATGATTAAACTAATAATAATATCTAAGATATTTATAACTTTATCGATCTGTTAACGGAAATTACACAAATCGTTTACAAAACAGACCCGACAATCACTAAATCACACGGCACTCTCACCCTCTCTTAGGTCTTGATATTTTCATTTCTTTTGATTACAATAACATAATATCTTGATATTTAATTTAATTAACTTAATATCTAATTAATTACCGTAATATAATTATTAAACCCGAGTCAATTCCGTAACAACAATTTCAAAACCCGACTCCATTTTTCCCTATAATTACACGGCACTCCCACCCCACTTTACTCACTAACAACCTTTTCATTTTACAATAAATCAACTTAAGATCTAATTAACACTTTCATTAATCGTTCTTCCTCGTTCTTCATCGTTCTTCGTCGTTCTTGAGCAAATTCATCATAAAACCTTCATTTCTTATTCAAATCCGTCCTAACTTATATTTCTAGAACCTCCTCTTCGCTCTCCATCTTCAAGTACGGTTTATTTTCAATTCCGACAAAATCGTTTTCA
>JAIUZE010048937.1:0-23010 GCA_022085475.1 Heliosperma pusillum
AATAGTTCGCATGATCCGTTTATCGTATAATTTTACGTAGTGTCTTATAATATTCATGTTTTAGATATATGATATTTCATTCGCTTGTATCACATGTTTTGTGACGGTTTTCGATATGTACCACTTTGAGTCGTTTTTACAAATGTTACGGTTTGAGCACTATTTTGTCTTGTGCTTTGTACTCTCATTCCCTTGGCTACCTTCCCGTTCGTAAGGCTGGAATGGCGGAACGGAGAGGTATCCTACTGCTTAAATGCATGTGTTAGTGGGCATACGACGACGTTGTTGGGAGTTGAACGCTATGCGTTGTTCGACCCGGCCGTCAAATGTTGTATACTTGCGAGGTGGTGTTATTTGCATGTAGCGTACCGCTTGTTATGTGGCTAGAGCTCTTTTCCGCCTCTTTCGTGAATGTTTGCTACCGAATTTGGGGTACTCGGCGTCATATGATTGACCGAGTCTTGGATGCGAAACGTTTATCGCATGTCGAACTGGAAAATGCGATTCCGGGATTCTGGCCAGATTTAGACTAGGACCGTATTATTATCGTCGTCCTACCGGAGGAAATTAGTGAACATATACGAAATGTGATCGTGTATGCATTCAGGGAAATGCTTATCCCGTGGATGCCTGTTAATCATACTTGCCATGTACACGATGCTAGTGCGTTTCATTACCGTGAGAAATGTCGTTCTTTATGTGTTATACTTGAATGCGGGATTTCATGATTGATTATCATGATCATTGCATGACTTGGCATGGTTTGTTTGTCGAGTCTCAAACTTATCAATCTTATACCGCTAACGGTGAGATGCAAGCCCTAGTGAGCGTATTCGATTGCCTAAGAGTGTCTTTCCCGAGTCTTTGAATAACATGATGAGTTCGGATTTGATTTCCACATGATCTTATCATTATATATTGGATTGCATATCTATTCTTATCGTAACTCACATGGATATCTATATATGCATGACTTTACTTTCGTATTTCCTTATATATACGTTTGATGTGATATGGTTGGGAGAACCCGGAGTTACTCCCCACTGACTGTGGCATTCATGTTTTTCATGGATGAACAGGTTGCCTGCTTTGGATGACTTTTTGGATACGATATTTTGGGGTTCGGGTGTGAGCTAGCGGGCGTTGTCCCTGGAAGTTCACCTCTAGACGATAGTAGCTAGTTTTGGATAAACACTTGTTCTTTGCTAACATTTTAAGAGACCTCGTCTCTTTGTTGTATATTCCGTACTTAGTTTGTAATATTTTGACACACCTCGTGTTATGTATATCTTGCATGTTTAAAAGTTTTTAAAATACCGTATTTCCGCATATTATTTCACATGCTTGTATGTTTTATATTTCCGCATTCGCGAGGGTTGTCACATCCTCGACCGATCGAGTGAAACCATTCTCTTTTATCACCTGGTCGAAACGATGATTCCAACTCCGAGAAGCTTGCTTAAGTCCATAAATGGAACGCTTAAGACTGCACACTTTCTTAGGATTTTTAGGATCAATGAAACCTTCGGGTTGTACCATGTACAATTCCTCCTCCAAATAACCGTTTAAGAAGGCGGTTTTCACATCCATCTGCCAAATTTCATAGTCATGAAAAGCGGCAATCGCTAAGATTATCCAAATGGAACGCAGCATAACTATGGGTGCAAAAATTTCATCATAATGCAATCCTTGCACTTGAGTGAAACCTTTTGCCACTAGTCGTGCCTTATAGATGTCTGGTTGTCCTTCTAAAGAATGCTTTATCTTATAAAGCCATTTGCACAGAAGAGGTCGTTGCTTATCAGGCAAATCAACAAGATCCCATACGTCATTCTCATACATGGAGTCCATCTCGGATTGCATGGCTTCAATCCATATCTTAGAGTCGGAACAGGTCATGGCACCTTTATAGATAGCGGCTTCGTTACTCTCTAGGAGCAAAATGTCATCTCTATCATTCTCCTCGACCATACCAATGTATCTGTCTGGAGGAATGGAGACTCTACCCGACCTTGTAGGTTCCTGAGGAATATTAACCATAGCATAAGTTGAAGGAACATCTTCCTCCATCGGTTGCTCGGTTGTTGGTGTTGGAGTAAATGTCCTCAACAATAATGCGATCACATAATTAAATCTCAATAATAAGAATACAAAGGGATGATGAATATTATAATCAACTGGTAAAGAAATGTGACAACCCTCGCGAATGCGGAAATAAAACATACAAGCATGTGATTTAATTAGCGGAAATACGGTGTTTTTAAAACGTTTTACATGCAATAGAAAATACGAGGACTGTCAAATATTACAAACCAAAGTATGAAATACAACAAAGAGACGAAGTCTCTCAACATGTTATCAAAGTAAAAGTGATTAGCAAACAAGCTAAATAAGGTCTAGGGGTGTTTCATCCAGAAACAACGCCCGCTAGCTCACACCTGAACCCAAAATACCAAGCAAAATGCTATCCAATCAAGCAACCTGCTCATCCATGAAAAACATAAACGCCATAGTCAGTAGGGAGTAACTCCGGGTTCTCCCAGCCATATCACATTAAACGTACATAAAAGGAAATACAAAAGTAGAGGCATTCATATATAGATATACATGTGAAATATGATAAGGATAGATAGGCAATTCAATATATAATGATAAGAGCATAAGAAGTACAATCCGTAACCATCGTGCTATTGATAGACTCGGGGAAGACACTCTTAGGCAACCGAATACGCTCACTAGGGCATGCATCTCACCGTTAGCGGTATAAGTTTGATAAGATTGAGACTCGACAAACAAACCATGCCAAGTCATCCAATGATCACGAATAATCAATCATGTAATCATCCATCCAGACATACCAATACATTGACGACATCTCTCACAGTAAATGAAACGCACTAGCACCGTATACATGGCAAGTATGATTAAAAGGCATCCACGAGATAAACATTTCCCTGAACGCAAACAAGATAAACATTTCGTATATGTAGACTAATTTCCTCCTGGTAGCACGACGATAATAATACGGTCCTAGTCTAAATCTGGCCAGACTCTCCGAATAAACGTGTTCCGATTCGACATGCGATAAACGTTTCGCATCCAAGACTCGGTCAATCATAGACGCCGAGTACCCCAAATTCGGTCGACATTCACGAAAGAGGCGGAAAAGAGTACAAGCCTCATAACAAGCGGTACGCTACATGCAAATGACACCACCTCGCAAGTACACAACATTTGACGGCCGGGTCGATAACCGCAAAGCGTTTGCCTCCCAACAACGTCGTCGTATGCCCACTTACACATGCAATTAAGCAGTAAGGATACATCCCCGTTCCGACATTCCAGCCTTACGAACGTGGAGGTAGCCAAGGGAATGAGAGTACAAAGCACATAGGAAATTAGTGGGACATACAAAAAACCGTCACAAAACATGCGATACAAGAGAATGGAATATCATAAATTCGAAACATTAATATTTACGTCATTCCGTAAATTTATACGATAAATGAACCATCGGAAATATTATAAATGAAAACGTAAACAAGAATTTCAAAGGAAAGTCCAGCAGGTGCCAGCCGGTCTGGTGGACCGGCTGTCGGCCACCCGGCTAGTACCAATCATCATACGAAAAATTCAAGGAAAAGAGCAGCGTGTCCCAGCCGGTCAAAGGGACCGGCTGCCGGCTACCCGGCTGGGACCAAGGGTACATGAGAAAAACAAAGGAAAAGGTAGAGGTGTCTCAGCCGGTCGGCTGACCGGCTGCCGGTCGGCCGGCTGAGATCAATTTCATGCATCAAAATTACGTAATATACAAAATCATACAGCCTTAACATCACACGAAAATCACCAATTTCACTAAGGATCAATATTCAACCATCATCAACTATTATCATAGATCATCAATTCTCATATTGATTCTCAACAAACAACAAGTATCATCATCAACACAATTTCTAAGCTTACTAATCATATTCTAAATACGATTTCTAACATAGAAAACACGTAAAACACGTAAATGATATCGAGTAACCCTTCATTGTTACGTTTTTGCGTCTTTACTCCGCGTCAATGTCCTTTTCAATCAAGAAGTAAACTTTGTCGGGATCTAGGAGGTCACCACCTACAAATAGATAATAAAAGATGAATATAATTCACCTTTGAGAAAGACGGTTAATTGAAAAGCGAGAAAGACGGTAATTTTATTACCAATACGGATAGAGGAAGATGAGAGGGAAAGAATGAGACGAACTTACGTGAATTTGAGCGAGAATTGAAAGAGTTATGACGATTCTATGACGGATCAAAATGGAAGGTAGGTTTTGGGGATTTCTTTGTGAGGAAGAAAGAGTTTGAGTTGTGAGGGAGAATTAGGTTATGAGGGAGCATATGAAGAGTAAGTGGAAAGAGTCAAGGGAACAGTCAATGACATCTTAAGACGTGATTCACTTGAATCTCGCGTAAAATCTAAATACGAACTCGGAAATTCTAAATTCTACACGGGAAATTTAATTCTAAACTAAAACTAAATTTCGCTGAAAAGTATCCGTAAAATATTTTTACTATAAAAATAGGGTACATTTGCGGGTGTTACAATCACCCCACCTTTTAAAAAGTTTCGCCCTCGAAATTTGAGCGAAAGAAAGATACCTTAATCGAATAGATTCGGATATTTAACACGCATAGAAGCTTCCGTTTCCTAAGTCTCTTCTTCGACATTGGCACATCTCCACAAGAGTTTCACTAAAGGAACCACTTTACTTCTCAACTTCTTATCCTTGCGATCTAGGATGCGAATCGGCTTCTCTTCAAAGGACAAATTCGGTTCAAGCTCGGGCATTTCCTTTTGAAAGACATGGCTTGGATCACTTACATACTTTCTCAATTGAGAAACATGGAAAACATCATGAACCTTAGCCAAATTCGGGGGCAAATCCAACTTGTAAGCAACGGCACCAATCCTTTTCACAATATCAAAGGGTCCAATGTATTTCGGGCTCAATTTACCCTTAACACCAAACCGTTTAACACCCTTCATTGGAGATACTTTCAAGAACACCTTATCTCCAACCTCAAATTCTAGCGGTCTTCTTCGGATATCGGCATAAGACTTTTGACGGTCTTGAGCGGCTTTCATTCTATCACGAATGACCTTCACATTATCAACAATCTCAACAAGAACATCGGGGCCTAAGTCACGAACATCACTCAATTGATTCCAACATATAGGACTCCGACATTTCCTTCCATAAAGAACTTCATAAGGAGCCATCTTGATCGATGCATGATAACTGTTGTTGTAAGAAACTCCACCAACGGTAGACTCTTTTCCCAACTAGATTGGAAGTCGAGTGCACAAGCCCTAAGCAAGTCTTCTAAAGTCTGAATAGTCCTCTCGGCCTGACCATCGGTAGCGGCATGAAATGCGGTACTCATCAACAATTTACTACCCATGGCTTCTTGTAAAGCTTTCCAAAATCGTGAACAGAATCTCGAATCTCGGTCGGATATAATCTCCTTGGGAACACCATGGTATCTAACAATCTCATCAACATAGGCTTTCGCTAGTCGATCTAAACTCCAGGTCTCTTTGATCGGAATGAATCTAGCACACTTGGTCAAACGATCAATAACAACCCAAACGGCATCTTTACTTCCAACGGTCCTCAGCAAAGCCATAACAAAATCCATAGAAATAGATTCTCACTTCCATAGTGGAATATCCAAAGGTTGTAGAAATCCACCGGGCCTCTTGTGTTCAATCTTCACTTGTTGGTAAGTAAGACATGTTCCAACATAAGACACAACATCGCCTTTCAAATTCGGCCACCAAAATTATAGCTTCAGATCTTTATACATCTTCTCACCTCCGGGGTGAATAGAATAAGGGGAAAGGTGAGCTTCATCAAGAACTCGCTTTCTCAAATCAAGAGCATTAGGCACAAACAAACGGCCATGGAATCGAAGAACACCTTTATCATCAAACTTGAAATCTTTAGCTTTACCTTCAAGAAGTTTGGCTTGAATAGACTTGTAGGTAAGATCATCAACTTGGCTTTCGCGGATCTCACGGAGAAAAACAGGTTCGGCAGTCATAGCACCAACATAAACAAATCCACGCTCCACGAATTCTAACCTCAACTTTCGAAACTCGGCACAAAGATCATCGGGTAATACCCGCATAGCATTCAATGCATGAGAAGCTTTCCTACTAAGAGCATCGGCAACAACATTAGCCTTCCCTTCATGATACAACAACTCAAAATCGTAATCGTTCACCAATTCCAACCATCTTCTTTGTCTCATATTCAGCTCTTTTTGAGTAAATATGTACTTCAAACTTTTGTGATCGGTGAATATACGACAATGAACACCAATAAGGTAATGTCTCCACACTTTCAAAGCATGAACAACGGCGGCCAATTCCAAATCATGAGTAGGATAGTTCACTTCATGAACTCTCAACTGTCTTGAAGCATAAGCCACCACTTTCCTACTTTGCATAAGAACACAACCCAAACCCATCTTGGAAGCATCACAATAGACATCAAAGTCTACACCATCTTCAGACAAAGTCAACACCGGAGCGGTAGTTAACCTTTTCTTTAACTTTTGAAACGCGGCTTCACAAGCTTCATTCCATAGGAAATTGGTTTCCTTCTTCAACAACTGGGTCATCGGTCTAGCAAGCTTAGAGAAATCCTTGACAAATCTACGGTAATAACCAGCTAAACTAAGAAAACTTTGAATTTCTCTAATATCAGTTGGACTCTTCCAATCAACAACGGCCTCAATTTTTGAAGGATCCACCATTACACCTTCTTTAGAAATCACATCCCCAAGAAAGGACACTTTAGGTAACCAAAATTCACACTTGGAGAACTTAGCATACCAATTCTGACGACGAAGAACACTCAAAATAATCCTTAGATGAATAGCATGCTCTTCTTCGGACTTGGAGAAAATAAGAATATCGTCAATGAACACCACCACACACTTGTCAAGATACTCACTAAATGTGCGGTTCATTTGGTCCATGAAAATAGCGGGAGCATTCGTCAATCCAAATGGTATAACCTTGAACTCATAATGACCATACCTTGTACTAAAAGCGGTCTTCGGTATATCAACATCACGAACGGGAATTTGGTGATAACCGGATCTCAAATCAATCTTGGAAAAAGTAGAAGCACTCTTTAGTTGATCAAACAAATCTTCTATCCTCGGCAAAGGATACCTATTCTTGATTGTAATCCGATTCAATTCACGATAATCAATACAAAGCATCATAGAACCATCTTTCTTCTTTACAAAAAGAACAGGAGCACCCCAAGGCGAGGCACTTGGTCGAATAAAACCCTTCTCAATCATATCATCAAGCTGCTTTCTTAACTCTTTCAACTCTGTTGGAGCCATACGGTAAGGAGCTTTGGCTATGGGTCCAGAACCGGGAACAAGATCAATGGAAAACTCAACATCACGCTCGGGAGGAATCCCAGGCAAGTCTTCAGGGAATACATCAACGAATTCACGAACTATAGGCACATCTTCAATACTTGGCAAAGAGGTAGTTAAAGAAGTCACAATACACAAGTATGCTTGGTGACCCTTTCCAAGCATACTTACCAATTTCATTGCGGAAATCAAAGACACACCTTTTCGGGGATGAGATCCCTTATAGGTTATTCAAACTCCTAAAGGACTCTTTAAATAAATATTTTGATCACGACACTCGAACCTAACATGGTACAATGCTAACCAATCAATGCCTAGAATTATATCGAACTCTCCTAGAGGGAACTTAAGGAGATTAGCGGGAAAGATAGAACCCGCAATAGATATTGGGACATTAGGATATAGAGTAGAACAAGAGATAATATCTCCGGATGGTAAGGATATGGGAGTATCCTCACTAGATGTAGGCTCGATAGATAATTTATTAGCATAAGTCGAAGACACAAAAGACATAGAAGCACCGGTATCAAAAAGAATAAGACACGGTTGCTCTAAGATTGAGAACATACCCGTAATTATCTCCGGATGAGCATCGGCTTCGTCACAGCTCATAACAAAGATAGAACCCTTAGGTTTAGCAGGAGGAGGGGGCAACTTTCGATCGGGGCAATCATCATAACTGTGACCACCCTTTTGGCAAAAGTAACATATGTAAGGTCGGTTGGAACAAGACACACCTGGATGGTATGGTTCTCTACAACGGTTACATTGACAACCTTGAGCTTGAGGAGTATAAGGCCTATGAGCCACATTAGAAGTCGCTCGGGGAATGAAAGGAGCGGGAGCTCTTGTGTTTGCATTTGAAGGAGGATTAAATCTCCTCTTGTTGGCATAAGAGTTAGAAGGAGACGGAATAAACGGTCTCTTCTCAAAGACATTAGACTTAGGAGTGAAAGAAGGAGAGGGATAATTCATCATAGCTTCATCCCTAATGGCCTTCATGGAATTCTCGGCCCACAAAGCATCATCGTATAAATCCCCAAAGGAAGTAGTATTCCTCCTCACTTTACTTTGAAGTACAGCACTAAGCTTGTTGCGGTAATAGAAAGCTCGGTCCTCGTCATCTCTGATAAGTCTCGGAGCAAAATGAGCAAGCTTGTTGAACTCCGTAGTGAAGTCTTGTGCCGACAAGTTACCTTGCTTGAATTCAATAAACTCCTTGAGCCTTTGTTGCTTAAGCTCCTTAGGATAGAATCGACCTTCCACTAGAGCTTTAAAACAAGCCCAATTGAAATCATCTTCAAGAGTCGCGGTGGCACTAGTAATAGCCCACCAATTATCTGCTTCCCTTACAAGGAAGTGCTTTGTGATCCTCACCTTGTCCTCTTCACGGACTTGGTATAGATCAAACTGCTTCTCCATCTCTCGGAACCATTCCGATAGCTCGGTACGGTCCGGCTCTCCACCGTAAGGTATAATCTTACTCCTAGCTATTTGACCTGCCACCCAAGCGTAGCCTCCTTTGTGATTATCTTCTCTACGAGGGGGAACTTGGTTGGCTTGAGCTAAAGCCGCATCTTGTTGATTTTTCAACACTTGCGTAAGAGCTTCCAGCATGACATTCTCTACTACTCGTGGTCTAACCATCTTCATAAGAAACAAAAACAAATTAAGTTACTCCTATCAATTAGCATAAACAAATAGACTACCAAGTAAAGTCCTTAACTTCTACCCATCTCTCATTTATTATTTCAAGGTCAAGTAGTTTAAGTTTAGGGTTCACGTGTGTGCGTGGGGAGCGATAAAGCTCTGATAACAACTGTGACAACCCTCGCGAATGCGGAAATAAAACATACAAGCATGTGATTTAATTAGCGGAAATACGGTGTTTTTAAAACTTTTTACATGCAATAGAAAATACAAGGAGTGTCAAATATTACAAACCAAAGTATGAAATACAACAAAGAGACGAAGTCTCTCAAAATGTTATCAAAGTAAAAGTGATTAGCAAACAAGCTAAATAACGTCTAGAGGTGTTTCATCCAGGGACAACGCCTGCTAGCTCACACCCGAACCCAAAATACCAAGCAAAATGCCATCCAATCAAGCAACCTGCTCATCCATGAAAAACATGAATGCCACAGTCAGTAGAGAGTAACTCCGGGATCTCCCAGCCATATCACATTAAACGTACATAAAAGGAAATACAAAAGTAGAGGCATGCATATATAGATATACATGTGAAATACGATAAGGATAGATAGGCAATTCAATATATAATGATAAGGGCATAAGAAGTACAATCCGTAACCATCATGCTATTGATAGACTCGGGGAAGACACTCTTAGGCAACCGAATACGCTCACTAGGGCTTGCATCTCACCGTTAGCGGTAAAAGTTTGATAAGATTGATACTCGACAAACAAACCATGCCAAGTCGTCCAATGATCAAGAACAATCAATCATGTAATCACCCATCCAGACATACCAATACATTGACGACATCTCTCACGGTAATTGAAACGCACTAGCACCGTGTACATGGCAAGTATGATTAAAAGGCATCCACGAGATAAACATTTCCCTGAACGCATACACGATAAACATTTCGTATATGTAGACTAATTTCCTCCTGGTAGCACGACGATAATAATACGGTCCTAGTCTAAATTTGGCCAGGCTCTCGGAATAAACGTGTTCCGATTCGACATGCGATAAACGTTTCGCATCCAACACTCGGTCAAGGGGACCGACTGCTGGCTACCCGGCTGGGACCAAGGGTACATGAGAAAAACAAAGGAAAAGGTAGAGGTGTCTCAGACGGTCGGCTGACCGGCTGCCAGTCGGCCGGCTGAGATCAATTTCATGCATCAAAATTGCGTAACATACAAAATTATATAGCCACTGCCCCAGCCGGTCAGCTGACCGGCTGCCGGTTGGCCGGCTGGGGTCAACATCACACGAAAATCACCAATTTCACTAAGGATCAATGTTCAACCATCATCAACTATTATCATAGATCATCAATTCTCATATTGATTCGCAACAAACAACAAGTATCATCATCAACACAATTTCTAAGCTTACTAATCATATTCTAAATACGATTTCTAACATAGAAAACACGTAAAACACAAAAATGATATCGAGTAACCCTTCACCGTTACCTTTTTCCATCTTTACTCCGCGTCAATGTCCT
Source organism: Heliosperma pusillum (assembly GCA_022085475.1). Taxonomy (NCBI): domain Eukaryota; kingdom Viridiplantae; phylum Streptophyta; class Magnoliopsida; order Caryophyllales; family Caryophyllaceae; genus Heliosperma; species Heliosperma pusillum. The sequence goes on from JAIUZE010048937.1 coordinate 10,653, forward strand.
CTTCAATCAAGAAGTAGTCTTTGTCGGGATCTTGGAGGTCACCACCTACAAATACATAATAAAAGATGAATATAATTCACCTTTGAGAAAGACGGATAAATTGAAAAGCGAGAAAGACGGTAATTTTATTACCAATACGGATAGAGGAAGATGAGAGGGAAAGAATGAGACGAACTTATGTGAATGTCAGCGAGAATTGAAAGAGATATGACGATTCTAAGACGGATCAAAATGGAAGCTAGGTTTTGGGGATTTCTTTGTGAGGAAGAAAGAGTTTGAGTTGTGAGGGAGAATTAGGTTATGAGGGAGTATATGAAGAGTAAGTGGAAGAGTCAAGGGAAAAGTCAATGACGTCTTAAGACGTGATTCACTTGAAATCTCGCGTAAAATCTAAATACGAACTCGGAAATTCTAAATTCGACACGGGAAATTTAATTCTAAACTAAAACTAAATTTCGCTGAAAAGTATCCGTAAAATAGTTTTACTATAAAAATAGGGTACATTTGCGGGTGTTACAACATAAATCGGTAATGATTGGCTCAATTGAGTTTGACGTTACTGTCGTATGACGGTGGTGATCAATTGATCCCTTGAGGTCACACCTAAAGGATAATTTCTAAATCATGTACATTAATTAATTATATAGTAATACAGATTAATTAATCCCTTAATTGAATAAGTTTAAAGAGAGAATTATATCTTATTGTAATATGATTAAATAAGATTCATTTTAGTAATTTAATTGTTATATTACTAAGAATGCATTATGTTTATGAAACATTTGAGATAAGTGAAATTGGTCGATTATAATTACAAACTGTAGTAGATTATATTAACCAAATATGAGATGACCCATTTTATTTACATGTTATTATAAAATGTGACTTAAAATGTTAAATCTAATTTATTTGTTATGAAATTGCATTTAAATTAGTTAAATATACATTTATAAGCTTAATTACATGTTATATGTCACATGTCACATATGTGACAAATGACAAAATGCAAAAATAAAATGGACACCCATTTTAGTAGGTGCACCGGTTTTTGGGTACTTAGGGTTGGTTTTGTGGATTATTTGTTGGTCTAATAAAGATAAAAACAACATCATTGCATACCTAATCCTATAGATAGTCTACATTCTTGTAAAGACAAAAAGGAAAAGCAAAGTCTTCCCCATGAGCATGGGTGGCCGGTCCATAGCATGCATAAGAGGACATGTTCCTCTTATTTTTAACATACATCTCATACATGCAAAAGTGATGCTTATCTCTCATAAAAGAACTTCTCACACTAAGAAAACTCAAGAAGTTTTATTATAAACTTGAGTTCTAATTCTTATACAATATTACTAGTGTAGTAATAAGAGGTATTTGATATATTATTAAGGGCTACTATAATATATACTAGTGTAGTATTTTGTAGTGAAAAAGGGGTTTGTCTTGGTGCAACTAATTGGAGTGTTCTTATTCTAAGAACTAGGAAATAATCCCTATATTTTGAGCTCAAGAACAAGGTTAGGAAGGTGTCCTAATCTTGTGCCCATATTTGTTCCAATATCAATGTAAGGAAAATGTTTCTTCTCATTTTGTATTTTTATGTTATGCATGCATAAGATCCAAATAGTTTAAAGGTAAACTATTAGAGAAATGATATTAGAAATGTCCAATATTGAGTTTAAGAAACTTACAAGCGGTATCAAGAGCCAAGGTTGTTGCATGCATAATCGATTTTTAGTTTTTTCGAGTTATTGTAACTTAAAGAAAACTAGTAATTTGTGTTTTATAAGATAAAATCACAAAGTTATTTTTATGTCAATATATTCTGGTCCTAATATTATTTTAGGTCATTTTGACGATTTATGGAAATTTATAGTGCTCAAATATGATTTTTAGTATTTTTATTACATCTTAATCAGTAAAATGATGTTTAAAATGCTACAAATATTTAGACTTATCTTATGACCTTGAAATTTTTACAAAATATCACACATGTATTTTACTTAGTGTATGTAAAAGTTCGTCTGAATTGGACTTATTTCGTGTTATTTATGATTTTTATATGATAAACTGAAATAAATAAAGGTCAAATGGTTAAAAATACTTCGGCTTTGAATCTGACCATGAAATTTTAGTATGGTGTCACATGGATGTTTTACTATTATACTGGAAAATTTGAGACTAATGTAATTTGTCTAGCATGATTTATGAGTTTTTAATGTAACAATGGCCTAAATAGTGACTAATTTTGCAAATATAGCTAAAATAAATTTCATGTCAAGAGAAAATTGTTCCTGGTTGCATAAATGTCCCAAATTTCAGATATAAAGTTGAAAATATAATATGATTAATTTTTGCATGCTTTATGTATTTTATTTGATAAAACCGATAAAGCGTAACCACTTTTCTGAAAAACCGATTCGAAATTTTTAAACCATGATTTTTGACATTATGAGTGTCATGGAAATGTTCTAGAATGTAAAAAAATTTAAAATTCAAAATTTGAAATTATTGTAATTAAATTTGGATTTATTTGATTAAAATATGATTTTAAAGTCTAATTATGAGCAATTATACAACAAGTTGAATTATTGTCAAAAATTGAGTAATGACTAATTTTTGAGGCCTAAATGAGTTGGGATAATTAACTTGGACTTAAATATGATTTAAGTATTGTTTGGTGATTTTAAAGTGTTATTATCACGCATTTCCGTAAAACCGGGTTATATTCGATATAAACCGTTAAATAGGGCGATTTGGCATTTAACATGAGCATGTTTTATACATATTATAATGCTGCATTTTATTTATGAATGTCATATTTTAAATTTATGAATGTCATATTTTGGTTTATGTAATTTGGAATTATGTAATTTTTCTTTGTATGGCCTTAGTTTTAATCAATATTGCCCGAAATGTAAGGGAATATTGATTCGGTTAAAATTTAATGTGATCTCGTATCACTTTTATTGTATTATTTTATTTTACAAATGTATAATAGGAAATTATTGTAATTTTATTATATATTTTGTAACTAATTGTAAAACCGGAGTTTCCCAAGGACGCTGCCATTCGGAAAGAAGTTCCGAGAGAGACGGTGACCTTGGGAGGCGTGCTTATGAAGTTCAAGGGACCAAAGGAGTTGGTTTCCGAACTTGTAATAGATTATATGATTTTCTATTCTAGGAAAGGTCATACTAGGAGTTTTATTTTTATGCTTGCATTTTATTTAATATGTTTGCATGCATTGCCAAATCGCCATAACATGACATGCATATTTTATCGAGTATTCGACCGTGTCAATTAAAATAATCGTTAATTCATCGATTTAGTTCACTTTAACATGATAGATTATAAATTGACATGACCTCTCATAATAAATAATTGAGATCAAGCCTTACCAAATGTAGAACCCATGAATCCCAATTTCGCAAGGAAGTAGGCTCGGCTCACCGGGGTGCTAAACTTGTTACGTTGGGTAAGTGGGGTAATAAATGTTATTATTTCGAAATTTGGATTGAGCTCAACGGAAGTATTCGCGACCGTAGCCGCATGTGTTCCGGGCTTAAGATAAATATTAAAGTAATATTATCGACCGAGAGTTCTAATGTAGAATCGATTAAAGAGTTAATCCACCGAATTATGTTAATGAGGGATGAATCGGCTTACCGTGCCCAAGTTGATATGAATTTGGATCTCGGAATCATTTATAATAGTTGGGTAGAGGTCACTATTTAAATGCTAAACTTGTTTAAAATGTTTACAAGTATTTAATTCGATAAATGTTGACATTTCCTTTATGTCTTTAAAATTTGTAGTCATAATTGTTTATTCGCAATGGAAAATGCTAATTCATCCACCACCACATATGCTCCAATTCTCACGAATGTCTCATGGCTTCGATCCTTCATGGATCGATGCAAGTTAGAAAAGAATGACGCTAATTTTACCAATAGGGATATGCAACTCCGCTTGGCCGCGGCGGGTGACGACAGGTTTCGTTACCTTGCCAAGGCCTCTCCCACCGCACCTAATGAAAGGTCAACCGCCAAGCAAGGCGAGCCTATGAGGCTAGCCATAAAGAATTCGCCGCGATCAAAAACGTTTTGATCTTCTCGTTGGAGACCGATCTCCAAAGGAGTGCCATAAGATGAGCACGGCCTGTGAGATCTATGCCTAGCTTGTGACCATGTTTTTCACAAGATCCTAGTATCTTACAATATGAGACGGCTTCCACATTATTCAACATGAACCTACAAGAGGACCAAAAGTTAGCCCTCATGTAGTCAAATTAATTGAGCATTGTGACACCCTCAAATTTGCGGAAAGATAAACAAGTAATTTAAATAAATAAAAGATGAGAATACGTTTTTAATAGGTTCACTTTAGTGAAAATCGGTAAATTTTAAAACCGGAACCTACCATTAAATATATTCATCATAACAAAGGTGTCTTAAAGAAAAAGGTTCATAACAAAAAAGGAAATAATATTATACATAAGAAGTATCTAAAACGGGAGACATATCTCCCTAATAAATACGGAAATAAAAGAGTGTATTAAATAATACAATCCTAAGAACCGAATATAGGTCCAAGGTAATCCTTCACTCGCTAGCTCGTCAATGTACCCAAGAATGCATCACAAACCTGCCAACCGCATTAAATGTAAACACGGAAGCCACAGTCAGTGGGGAGTAACTCCGAGTTCTCCCAGCCACGAAATGTCGAGTTTAATAAAACATGAATAACATAAAAGAGATGTATATGGAAAAATACAAAGCCTTAACATATACGATATGCTTTTCATGTTATGAAACAAATAACTAACATATAACCTAGCATATGAAGGTTAACAACCTATACCACGAGGTAGGGAAGCTAGTATTTTAGCTCAGAGGTTACATTTAAAACATGGCCATGATACCCTCGACCCTAATCATACAAGGAGAAGGGCGAATAAGGGAAAAAAACCTTACCCTTCGTCTTGCTCGGTAATCAAACTATCAAACCGTAGACGGCTTGCATACTCACATTCTAAGCTCATAGAATCATCAAACATGAAAGACCAATACGTCTAGAAACAGGCATAAGTTCTTAGCCACAGTCAATAGTCGAACTTCTGTAACTCGAGGCTATACAAAGGTTAGGATAACATCTAGTCCAGATGATCAGACCTAGCGACAACAGCTAACCCATTCCCTGGCTCATGACCAAAAGTACATGAGAATCTCTACTAGGAGACCCCCTAAGCAGAGTTGGCTAGTACTTAAGCTGGCTCCATTCCCAAAGTGGAAGCAATTAGGCAGCCATGCCCCGGCTTGGTATCAAAATCCCAGGCCAGTGACACTAAAGCTATCAAGCAGTAAACTCCATATGCTCGTTAAAGATAGTATGGCCTATCAATGTCATGGTCCAAGGTACTCATTTAGAATTAGAATGGTCAAGACGCCATATAATCATAATTCTCTATGAGTACTTAGTTAACACGACATATATCATACATTTAAATAGTCACGGGAAAAACTTCCTTTCACGTGACTAATTGCATATAAATCACATTCAAATATCATATCGCCTCATATCTACTAAGGCTCATTCATTCTTTCATTAAATAAAACCTTACCTAAAGACAAATCCCCGACCCGAGTCCCGCGACGGGTCATCAGTCAAAACGGGGCTGACTAGATCATAGTTTGACCAAACCCGTTTGGTCAAACCGGCTAGAAACAGAGTCTTAGCCATTTAGGCTTGAACATAAGAACATCATATTCATTTCATGCTATTTTATTCTAATTTCTAACATGTGAATTATTAATTCTTACTAAACCCGCTTGACTTAAGAGATATCAAATTAAACTACAATCTCATGCTATAATTTCCAACATGTGAGAAATAATAATATTATGAAAACCGTTTAATTAAATAATTTGCTTATTAAAATTTCCCACTTGCTAAATATTACAAAACATGATATAATAATAACAATAAACTCAAAAACCGTCACAAGCCCAAAGGAGGGCTCACGGGTCAGCCAAGACCGGACCGGGCCGAGACTGAACCGGGTCTGAACCGGGCCCACGGGCTGGTTTGGGCCTGTTTTGGTCAACATTTCTAAAATCGTTTTCTTAATATTTCCCGCATGCTTAACATATTTAAAACCCGTCAAAACAACAACAAAACAATCAAGTATCGACACAAGCCCAAAAGCCAATTAATGGGCCAACCTAGACCGGGCCTGGACCGGCCTGAACCAGGTCTGGTTTCTCGGCCACCAAAACAGCCACCACACACGGCCACCACCAACAACAACCCAACTTTATTTCTAACATGTTTTAATTAACAACCATCCATTTTAACAACCAAATCAACCATCATTCATACTAAAATTATAATTATGAACAAATCATCCAATATGTCAAAAACACCAAATATGTTGAAAACTCATAAAACTTAATAATAATAACAACTTAGCATGTTACTACTTAAAACCGTAAATAACAAAAACAAAACAAAAACATAACAAAAACATATGTGACATTAATTCGTCGAGTAACTCGGTAATCGTTACCTTAGCTAGCACAAAACCAAATAGCACCAAAATAAGACCTAAAAACCCGTCTACTAATCTTCTTCTAAAATATACGAGTCACCAAACTCGTCTTCATAATCTTCTCCTATAAGAAATGACAAAAATAACATTATTCGTATTAAGACTTGATTTCAACAATTAAAGTGTTGAAAACGATTTTGTCGGAATTGAAAATGAATCGTACACGGAGATGAAGAGCGGAGAGGAGACTCTAGAAATATAATTTAGAACGGATTTGGCCAAGTAACGAAGGTTTTGTGACGATTTTGCTCAAGAACGATCAAGAACATGAAGAACAATTGTGATTATATTAAAGAAGGTATTAAGTAGTTATTAAGTTGATTTAATGTAAAATGAAAAGATAATAAGTGAGTAAGAGGGGGAGGTTGGAATGTGTAATATAGGGGATTAACGGGAGTCGGGTTTTGAACTTGTTGTTACGGGATTGACTCGGGTATTATAAATATATTATGGTAAATATCTGGATATTATTAGATATTATGTTTGTTTAATCAAATATCTAGATATTATTAGATATTATGTTAGTTTAATCAAAAGAAATGAAAATATCTAATCCTAAGGACAAGAGGGATAGGCGTGTGGAGGAGGAAGAAGTCGGGTCTGTTTTTAAGCGATTTGTTGCATAATTTAAACTGACAGATTGATAAAGTTACAAATATCTTAGATATTTGTATTAGTTTAATCAAGTTTAATCAAAAGATCTAAAATGAGGGAAAAAGGTGACTTGGGCGTGTGGCACATGTAGGAGTCGGGTTTTGGGTTTGTTTCGGGACTTAAGTTGACTCGGGAATAGTGAAATGAAGTTCGGGTTTAAACCGTATAACCTACTCTTTAATTCCAAATAAATTCAAAATAATTATATTAAATTATCATAAATTCAAATAAATCGTAATAAATTAAAATAAATTGAATTTATTACTTTTCAAATATAATTTCGGTCTTTCAAATTACGGGTTGTTACAAGCATGTTGAGACTCTAAAATTGCAAGGGGTGACCATTCCCGAACAACTCGTTATCGACCGAGTTTTACATTCCTTGGGGAAAACCAAAGCTTATGTGAAGTTTAGGGTAAACTACAATATGCAAAAAATGAAAACCTCTCTTCATGAATTGCACAAAATGCTTGTGCAAACTGAGAGAGACATGAGGCTAAGTGTTAGCACCTCCAAGAATGTACTCTATTTTAATAATAAGAGTAAAGGGAAGTTCAAGAAAGGTGGTAGTAAAGGGAAGAAGCCCTCCACTTTCAAGGGAAAGGGTAAAGCTCTTGAGAATAGCTCTCCCATGCCCATAAAGGATGCCTCCAATGAGGACAAGTGCCATTATTGTAATGACATAGGGCATTGGAAAAGGAATTGCACTAAATATCTAGGAGATATCAAAACTGGAAAGATGTTTCACTTGGTAATTTATCCCTATCGTTTATGTTATGATCTCAACTTTGGTATATAGATACGAGTTGTGAGTTTTACCCTATTTAATTGTAATTAGGCCATCCTAGCAAGGATAAAGGCAAGGACAAGCAAGCCTAAGAAGGCTCTTCAATGGAAGCTAATGTAGCTACCCATAATTGAAGACCTATGGAAGCTTGGTCTCATTTTGAATTGTCTAAATTTTGAGATGTATTTTGACACATTGTTTTTAGAAGTTTAATAATTTCCTTGTTTGACATGAAAATTTGTTCAAATCCTTTTATTGACATTGGTTGAAACTGGATTTAGTAACTTGATTTTCAAACCAAGTCACTCAGTTTGTTGAAACTTTTAGTTCTAAAACCGTATCATCATACTCTACTTGCACTAATAACATAAATTGTATCGACTCAAATTGATCATATTAGTATTATGATGATTGGATCATTATAATAAAAGGCTAAGAATTCGATTCTCACTTTGAAAGATCAATTGCTAAGTCAAAATTGAGTTATTGAACTCAAAATAGGGAGTCTACCAAACCAATTGGTCACACCACTTATAAAGATTGTAGTTGACATGAATATGAGTACACCTCTTTAGCTTATAGAACTAGTCTATCTCGAAGCTAAGCTTCAATGTCTTTACAATGTAGTCTTTAGTAGATCACTTAAGGTTATATTGTGATACTTCTACCTCCCTCAGAAGTATGAGTACAAAATTGTTTGTGGCTCATAAGGCTATCTTTAAATAAAATAGTTGTATTTTTCTAAAGATAGAGTGGGAGAAAATAAGCCACAACGAAAAACTAGTTAGGAACTAGTGAGGAAACCAAAAGAAAATGTTCTTAGGTTAGACTCAAGACTAGTGAGGAGACCAAAAGAAAGCGTTCTTAGGTGAATCCTTAGACTAGTGACGAGACCAAAAGAGAATGTTCTTGATATAATAAGATTATGATCTATGAAGTGGAAGCACCTAGAAATTTTAAAATTCGATTTTCTAACATAAGAGACTTATGAAATTAAATGGAATCTATGCAAAAAAAATGTTTTATTTGGAGTTGTCCAATTGTAGTTGCATGGATAGACATGTAGATGTCTTTAAAAGCTAAGTTAATGCGTAACTAAGCTTAGATCCAAATCATCAGTAAAATACCTCATGATGTGTACATAACACAAGCCTGAGGTATCTACCTAGAGGTTATGATGATCTTTTATATTATGAGAAATAAGAAGTTTTTCACTCGAATTAAGTCCACTTTTCATGTGTAGACATGAAGTTCAGTGGGAGTTAAAGTCATGTATAAACATGAAGTTAAGTGGGAGTTTAAGTTATCATGTAAAGACATGAAGTTCAGTGGGAGAAATTGTTTTCCACGTGAATGACGTTTCAATCATTAAAGGTGACATATTCATATTACCTTTTTGAAAGGAGTGGTTGGATTTTAATATTGGATGAAAGAGGGCACATGTATACTAAAATCAAAATCTATTGTGGAATAGAAGATTTTAGCTTTGTAACACCCGGAAATGTACCCTATTTTTATAGTGAAAATATTTTACGGATACTTTTACGCGAATTTTAGTTTTAATTTGGAATTTAATTTTCCGAGTCGAATTTAGAATTTCCGAGTTCGTATTTGGAATTTCCGCGAGATTCCATGTGAATCCCGTCTTAAGGCGACTTTGACTTTTTATTGACTTTTTCCTTACACAACTCATACTCCCTTTAACCTATTTTTCATTCACAAACACAACACATTTATTCATCACTAAGAAACCATCAAAACCCTTGCCTCCATCTTTGATCCAATCTTTGAATTATCGTATCTCATTCGTTTCTTGCTCAAATTCACGTAAGTTTGTCTTATTCTTCCCCTCTTATCATCCTCTATCCGTATTGGTAATAAAATTACCGTCTTTCTCACTTTTTAAATTATTCGTCTTTCTCAAGGTGAATGATATTCATCTTTTATTATCTAATTGTTTGTCGGTGGAGACTAGGAAGGTTTAGAAATCGATTAAAGACGCATAAAGGTAACGGTGAAGGGTTACTCGATATCATTTACGTGTTTTACATGCTTCTATGTTAGAATTCGTATTTAGAATACGATTAGAAAGCTTAGGATTCATGTTATTGATGATGAATGTTGTTAGTTGATGATTGTTGATGATGATACTTGTTGTTTGTTGAGAATTGATATGAGAATTGATATGAGAAGTGATGATTTATGATAATAGTTGATGATGGTTGAGTTTAGAACAAATTGGCGTTGTCTAGACTCAAGTCACGGTCGTGAGACTCAAGTCACGGGCGTGAAATAGTGGCTGATCTTTTACCCTTGCGTAACAGAGTGTTTCACGGGCGTGAAATACAAGTCACGGTCGTGACTTGTGCATTTTCACTACACTGACCCCTTTTCGTAAAATGCTCCTATCTCCTTCGTTACTTGCTTGTTTTGAGCTTGTGACCTATCGTTGGAACCGTAAGAGGATAAGCTATCACCTCGACTTGGAATTTCTGAATTTTCATGTCTAGAACTCTAGTTATGACCGTTTGAAGTGGACCCTTGTTTTAGTTGGTTTCCAAAGACGTTGTTTTGGAGAGGTGATCTATGTTCTTATTTATTATGCTTCATAAACTTGTTCAAATGCTTATGTATCATGTATTGATTCATTTTTATCATAGTTAAACTTATATAACTCCATATTCTCATGTTTTGTGACGGTTTTTGCTATGTCCCACTTTGAGTCGGTTTTTACAAAGGTTACGGTTTGAGCACTATTTTGTTATGTGCTTTGTACTCTCATTCCCTTGGCTACATCCACGTTTGTAAGGCTGGAATGTCGGAACGGGTAGGTATCCTACTGCTTAATTGCATGTGTTAGTGGCCATACGACGACGTTGTTGGGAGGCGAACACTATGCGTTGATCGACCCGGCCGTCAAATCTTGTGTACTTGCAAGGTGGTGTTATTTGCATGTAGCGTACCGCTTGTTATGAGACTTGAGCTCTTTTCCGCCTCTTTCGTGAATTATTCTACCGAATTTGGGGTACTCGGCGTCATTTGATTGACCAAGTATTGGATGCGAAACGTTTATCGCATGTCGAACTGGAAAATGCGATTCCGGGATTCTTGCCAGATTTAGACTAGGATCGGATATTTATATCGTCGTCCTACCGGAGGAAATTAGTGCACATATACGAAATGAATTGAATCGCGTATGCGTTCAAGGAAATGTCTTATCCCGTGGATGCCTTTTAATCATACTTGCCATGTACACGGTGCTAGTGCGTTTCATTTACCGTGAGAGATGTCGTCTTTGTGTCGTTGTCTTTGAATGCGTGATTTCATGATTTTATTCATGGTCATTGAAGGACTGGGCATCGTCAATGTATGGTGGTTTGAATGGATGATAATATGATGGATTTTGGGATTATAGCATGACTTGGCATGGTTGGTTTGTCGAGTCTCAATCTTATCAAACTTATACCGCTAACGGTGAGATGTAAGCCCTAGTGAGCGTATTCGGTTGCCTAAGAGTGTCTTCCCCGAGTCTTTGTATAACATGATGGATTCGGACTTGTACTTCATATGCTCTTATCATTATATATTGAATTGCCTATCTATCCTTATCGTATTTCACATGTCTATCTATATATGCATGCTTCTACTTTTGTATTTCCTTTTATGTACGTTTAATGTGATATGGCTGGGAGAACCCGGAGTTACTCCCCACTGACTGTGGCGTTCATGTTTTTCATGGATGAACAGGTTGCGTGATTGGATGGCTTTTTGCTTGTGGTATTTTGGGTTCGGGTGTGAGCTAGCGGGCGTTGTCCCTGGATGAAACACCTCTAGACGTTTATTAGCTAGTTTGCTAATCACTTTGATATTGATAACATTTTGAGAGACTTCGTCTCTTATAGTATTTTGTATTTGGTTTGTAATTTTTGACACTCCTCGTATTTTCTATCTTGCATGTATAAAAGTTTTTAAAAGTTTCATATTTTCCGCTATATAATTCACATGCTTGTATGTTTTATATTTCCGCATTAGCGAGGGTTGTCACAGTTGGTATCAGAGCTTTATCGCTCCCGACGCACACACGTGAACCCTAAACTTAAACTACTTGACCTTGAAATAATAAATGAGAGATGGGTAGACTTAAGGACCTAAGTGGTAGTCTTTGGTGTACTTGATGTTTGTTAGGTTCTAACTTGTTTGTTGATGGTGTTGAGTGATGTTATGTTTATTTATATCTACCGTCTTAAGGTGGATCATGTGTTACCTAGAAGAAGTATCCTTTACCGAAGATTGAAGATTGACAAGCC
>JAIUZE010048941.1:0-15617 GCA_022085475.1 Heliosperma pusillum
AGGTCAAAACCAAAAATATAGAAAAACAAGGTTAATGAGTTACAGGACGGTCAGAGGGAGGCGGCCGGTACCCCGGCTCAGAGCACAACACTAACAAACACAAAAATCACAAGTTTGGAAACTATCAAAACAAGGGTCTACTTCAAATGCTCATAACTAGAGTTCTAGATATGGGAATGCAGAAATTCTAAGTCGAGGTGATAGCTTATTCTCTTACGGTTCCAACGAGTGGTCACAAGCCCAAAACAAGCAAGTAACAAAGGAGTTATGATCATTCTACGAAAAAGGGTCGGTGTAGGAAATTCCTAGCCGGGCACTAGACCGGCTGCCGGTCATTCGGCCAGGAATACAATTCCACCCGAGAACAACAAGCACCAATTCTATCATTTTCAATTCTCCTAATTCACTTCTAATAATTACCAATAATCAATATTCATCATCAACAATCAACAATCAACAAATAACAACAATCATAAATCATAACATGATTCCTAAGCTTCTAATCGTATTCTAAATACGATTTCTAACATATAAAGCATGCAAAACACGTAAATGATATCGAGTAACCCTTCACCGTTACCTTTACGCGTCTTTAATCGATTACTAAGCCTTCCTAGTGGTCTCCACCTACAATTAGGTAATAAAAGATGAATATATTTCACCTTGAGAAAGACGGATAATTTAAAAAGCGAGAAAGACGGGAATTTTATTACCAATACGGATAGAGGAAGGTAAGAGGGGAAGAATAAGACGAACTTACGTGAATTCCGACAAGAAACGAGGGAGCTACGATGATTCAAAGATCGATAGCAAAGAGGGAGGCCATGATTTTGTTTGCTTAAGGAGGAAGTAATTTGGGTGTGTTTGAGTAATGAATTAGGTTAAGGGGTAGTGTGAGTTGTATAGGAGAAAAGTCAACGGAAGTCAAAGACGGTTCCAAAGTCAAGGAAAGTCAAACTCGAATCAAAACTCAAGAAAAGTTAAAGACGACTCAAAAGTCAAGAAAAATCAAAGACGACTCAAAAGTCAAGAAAAGTCAAAGACGACCCAAAAGTCAAGAAAAGTCAAACTCGACTCAAAAGTCAAGAAAAGTCAAACTCGCCTTAAGACGGGATTTTCATGGAATCTCGCAGAAATTCCAAATACGAACTCGGAAATTCTAAATTCGACTCGGACCATAAAAATATAAATTAAAACTTAAATTTGCTGAAAAGATTTCGTACAATATTTCTACTAGAAAATAGGGTACATTTTCGGGTGTTACATCTTCCCCTATAAGAAATGACAAGAATAACATTATTAGAATTAAAACTTGATTTCAATAATTAAAGTGTTGAAAAATGATTTTGTCGGAATTGAAAATAAAACGTACGTGGAGATGAAGAGCGGAGAGGAGATTCTAGAAATATAAGTTAAGACGGATTTGAACAAGTAACGAATGTTTTGTGACGATTTTGTTCAAGAACGATGAAGAACGCTCAAGAACACCAAGAACGATTTTTGATTATATTAAAGAAGGTATTAAAAAGGTATTAAGTTGATTTAGTGTAAAATGAAAAGATAGTTAGTGAGTAATGGGTGGGTGTGCCGTGTAATTATAGAGGAATTAATGAGTCGGGTTTTGAAATTGTTGTTACGGAATTGACTCGGGTTTCATAATTATATTAAGGTAATTGTTTAGATATAATTAGATATTAAGTTAATTAAATCAAATATCTAGATATTAATTAGATATTATGTTATTGTAATCAAAAGAAAGAAAATATCTAGTCCTAAGAGAGGAAGAGGAGCCGTGTGGTAGGAGAAGAAACCGGGTCTGTTTTTAAGCGATTTGCGGAGTTTAAGTTGACGGATCGATAAAGTTACAAATATCTTAGATATTCGTATTAGTTTAATCGAAAGAATTAAAAGATCTAAAGTGAGTGGAAAAAGATGACATGGGGCGTGTGACTCATGCCAAAGTCGGGGTTCGGGTTTGTTTCGGGATTTAAGTTGACTCGGGAATAGTTAAATGACGTTCGGGATTAAACCGTAAAACCTTCTCTTAAATTCCGAATAAATTCAAAATAATTATATTAAATTATCATAAATTCAAATAAATCTTAATAAAAATAAATTAAATTTATTATTTTTCAAATATAATTTCGGTCTTTCAATTTACGGGGTGAGTCGGAAAAGTCAACGAAAGTCAAAGTTGATTTAAAACGGGATTCTCATGGAATCTCGCAGATTCGATTTGAAAAATAAGTTTGCTGCAAAGTATCCGTAAAAATAAGTCAAAGTCAACGAAAGTCCAAATTCGATTGGGAACAATAAATTCTAAATTAAAACTTAAGTTTGCTGCAAAGTATCCGTAAAATATTTTTACTAGAAAAATAGGGTACATTTCGGGTTGTTACAATCACCCCTCCTTTTAAAAAGTTTCGTCCTCGAAACTTGGAAGGAGGAAAGTGACATATATGTAGGTCTATTTCAAACCTTTAAAAATATATTTGTAATAAAAATACAGGGTCTTATCCATGGGGCGGAAAGTTCTCGTCTGCAGTTAAGAACATCGACGTCCCAAGTCAAAGACTTTAAAAGATACATTTTCACCTCAACAAATGAGAAAACTAGTTATCGAACGTCTCCAATAACGAGTCTCAACACTCCTTGACGGTAAAATACTTGAAATCATCAAACATTTCCCAAAAGCTTTTACTTCAAAATTCTATAGTAAAGGTAATAACTCTACTATCTATGCCTAAAATTTCTAACTAAAGCTTCTAATAATCTATCTATAAGAGATGATATTCGATAGAAGGAACGGAATATTCGACAGAATAAATCGAATAGAAAGAGGGAAGAAAGAAGGAATGAACCACAATACTATCTTCCATCTATGAAAATTCAAATGTCGATCGTAACTTGACAACACTAACTGCACCAGAATATAGTCCTCAAGAGAGTGCAATATATCCTCAACATTTTCAATCATCGGATTCTTACCAAAATATTTCATAAGCATGACACATCGAGTAACAACTCCCAATTATTCAAATTCAATTAAAATCTTCTAAGGTCCATCGGTACGGTAAACTCCATAACTAACAACCCATGAAAGATTCATTACGAACTCTAATCTTCTTAGCTCCATCAAACTCTTATTGGAAACCACCATCAAAATATTTAGAATTAGGGAAACAAGACCGCTAACAACCACAAGGTAAAAGAGATTTACCATGAAATCCTTTGATCCAATTTATTCCAAAATTCATTACCCTAAATTATTAACAATGAACCTTCTCAACCTCAAAAGTTGAATCACAAAACCTCAAAGAGATTAGCCACACAAATCTCATTTCCCTTAACTTTTGCCAAACGTAGGCCAATGCGACCGTATTCAATTTATTTATCTCTTCCAAACACTCAATACATCGGTTTTCGCTTATGACGATATTCCTCAAGTTGTGTCATCAAATCCTAATTCCACAAAGTATTTATTCCCGTTAGGGTCCAACATTTAAAGACCATACTTTCTCAAGTAACACTTAAAGAATCACTAAAATTCTTAACCCCCAACTACTAACTATCATTATGATTATTTCAATCCTCAAAACGATATTGTAACATTAAGCTTTCATAGTCTAAAACCCCTAGGATAATTTCATCCTAAGTTTATCCTCGAATCCTTATAATCGTCTAAACATGAAACTAGTTTAATAGGATGGTTAGGTACCATATTCGAAACTTCCTCAAAACACACCTACTAACCCTTACGTTAGCTAATAAGAAAAACTACCTCTCAAGAGAGTAGGGATAAACGAACATGATAAAAGGAACATTTGGAAGCGTCACTAAAGACTATGATAAGATGAAAAAGGCGAAGGCGAAAAAAGAAAACGAGGTTGAGGAAGAGACAAAGCAGATAGAAGAGTTATAAAGCTATCCGAGTAAGAAAGAAGATACGAGCATTAAAACACATCTCTGAACGGTAAAGCTATAGGAGTACTTTATCCAATTGAAGCTTTGAGAGGTAATTTATCGGATAGTCTCATCGAAATAAAGGACAAAGAAGCTCTCGCATCAAATAAAATTAAACATGGTATTTCATAAATTGAAAACCTACCAGTCACAATGTCTGGTTGAGCATCGGCCTCAGCGCGACTCATGATGAAAATTCGACCCTTCGGTCTCCCAGAAGTAGCTGGTGTAGAAGCTATCTTCTTCTTATCAGGACATACAAATGACTTGTGTCCCGGTTTCTGACAATTAAAGCACACAATTGGCTTATTGAAACAGCCAATACCGGGATGCATAGGCATCTTGCACGCAAAACAGATACGACCCTTAAGATCGTTGTTGTTGCTCGGGAAGAATGAACGGTTACTCTGAGTTGCTGATCCACTCTGAAAATTCTTCCTCTTGTTCGAGTAAGAGGAGGAAAAGGAAGGTCGAGAAGTAGGATACAATGGTCTCTTACCAAAGGCATTAGGAGCAACATAAGAGGCACGAACTTCGTCGGCAATCTCACGGATTGAACTCTCTGCCCAAATAGCATCATTGTAGATAGAGACAAAAGAAGTAGCACTCCTACTGATCTTGCCCTTCACCTGAGGAGAAAGCTTTCCTAGGTAAAAGAACGCCTTGTCTTCCTCCCTTGAAATAAGCCGAGTGGCATAATGAGCCAACTCGTTGAACTTGGTTGTGAACTCCTGAACTGAGAGAACTCCTTGTTTGAAGTCCATGAATTCCTTCAGTTTCTGCTGTCTCAATTCATCTGGGTAGAACCTCGCCTCCAATAATTCACGGAAACGAGTCCAACCAAAATCAGGTTCCAACTTAGAAGTAGGGCCAGTAAGTGACCACCACTGATCAGCTTCCTTCACTAAGAAGTGGGAAGCAAGACGGACTTTATCCGCATCAAGAACATTGTATAGAGAAAAGTTCTTCTCCATTTTACGTATCCATTCTGAAAGCTGAATGGGATCTACTTCACCATCATAGGTTTTGGCTTGGCTCGTAGATAGTAGTGAAACAACCCATGTACAACTCCCGTGTCTCTCACGGTCGGGAGGAGGATTAGGAATAGGATTCTGCTGTTGCTTTTGTTGATTTTGTTGATTCTGAATAATAATAGTAAGAGCTGCTAGGATCGCGTTGTCAACTCTCGGAGGCATCTTTGCAAAAGAAAACATAGATTAGTACTTATCATTTAGCAAGCACAAAGAGACTACAACATAAATCCTAATCTACCCATCCTACCATTCTATCTCACAAGTTTATTATTTTATTAAGGTCAAGTTATTTATACAAGGGTACACAAACGTGCGTCGGGAGCAAAAATGCTCTGATACCAATGTGACACCCTCAAATTTGCTGAAAGAAAAACAAGTAATTTAAATAAATAAAAGATAGAATACGTTTCTAATAGGTTCACTTTAGTGAAAATCGGTAAATTATAAAACCGGAAACTATCATTAAATATCTTCATCATAACGAAGGTGTCTTAAAGAAAAAGGTTCATAACAAAAGGAAATAATATTATACAAAAGAAATATCCAAAACGGGAGACATATCTCCCGTATAAATACGGAAATAAAAGAGTGTATAATATATACAATCCTAAAGAACCGAATATAGGTCCAAGGTAAATACTTCGCTCGCTAGCTCGTCAATGTCCCCCAAATATGCATTCACCACCTGTTCGACCGCATTAAATATCAACACGGAAGCCACAGTCAGTGGGGAGTAACTCCGAGTCCTCCCAGCCACGAAATGTCAAGTTTAATAAAACATGAATAACATAAAGAGATGTATATGGAAAATACAACACTTTAACATATACGATATGATTTTCATGTTATGAATACAATTAACTAACATATAACCTATCATATGAAAGCTATCATGTGAATCTGATAATAATCTATAATACGAGGTAGGAAAGCTGGTATGCTAGCTAAGAGGTTACCGTTAACATGGCCATGATACACTCAAACCCTAATCAAACATAATATCATGTGAATCAGTTAACAACCGTTAATCCAAACTCTATCAACCTTAGCCGGCTTGCATCTCACCTTCTAAGATTCATAGAATCATCAAACATGAAAGACCAATACTTCTACAAACAGGCAGAAGTTCTTAGGACCATCGATAGAAGACTTCTGTAACTCGAGTCTATACCACGAGGTAGGATATACTTATATATTTAGGCTCAGCGGTTACCCTAATAACATGGCCCAAATACAAAGCACACATCTAGGCTCAGCGGTTACCTTTAAAACATGGCCCAGATCCAAAGCACATATCTTAGATCAGAGGTTACCCTAATAACATGGCCAAGATACAACTCTACCCTAAACCTAGACTGCGCAGACCTAGAGAAATGCGAAGATCCATCGCATCCAAGACCCATGATACAATCACAGGAGTACCCCTAAGGAGATCCACCAAAGGGTTGGCTAGTACTAAAGCTGGCTCCATTCCCAAAGTGGAAGCAATAAGGCAGCCATGCCCCGACTTGGAGATCCACCAAGCCGGAACACACAAGCTATCAAGCAGTGAACATATACTCGTTAAAGATAGTAAGGCCTATCAATGTCATGGTCCAAGCTACTCATTTAGAATTAGAATGGTCAAGACGCCATATACTCATAATTCTATATGGGTACTTAGTCAACACGACACCAACCATATAATCAAACAGTCACGGGAAAAACTTCCTATCATGTGACTAATTGCATATAAATCATATTCAAAAATCATATCGCCTCATATCTACTAAGGCTCATTCATTCATTCATTAAATAAAACCTTACCTGAAGACAAATCCCCGACCCGAGTCCCGCGACGGGTCATCAGTCAAAACGGGGCTGACTAGATCTTAGTTTGACCAAACCCGTTTGGCCAAACCGGCTAGAAACAGAGTCTTAGCCATCGAGGCTTGAATATAAGAATATCACATTCATTTCATGTTATTTCATTCTATTTCTAACATGTGAATTATTAATTCTTACCAAAAACCCGCTTGACTTAAAGGACATCAAATTAAACTACAACCTCGTATTATAATTTCTAACATGTGAGAAATAATAATATAGTGAAAAGTTTTTAATTAAATAATTTACTTATTAAAATTTCCCACTTGCTAAATATTACAAAACACGATAAAATAACAATACTCAAAAACCGTCACAAGTCCAAGGGACCCACGGTTCATTTTGGACCGGTTTTGGTCATCATTTCTAGAAACCGTTTCTTAATATTTTCCGCATGCATAACATATTTAAAACCCGTCAAAACAACAACTAAACAATCAAGTATCGACAAAAACCCAAAGGACAAATCCCGGACCAATCCAGACCGGGCTGGACCGGCCTGAACCGGCCTGGTTTGGGCTGGTTTTTCAGCCATTTCTCACGGCCCCAACAACAACAAACACCTAATTAATTCCAACATGTTTTAATTAACAAACAACCATTTTAACAACCAATTAAACCATCATCATACAAAAATCATGATTATGAACAAATCATCAAAATATGTCAAGAACACTAAACATGCCAAAAATTCATACAACATAATAAAATAAACAACTTATCATGTTACTAATTAAAATCATCAATAACAACAACATAAACAAAAACATAAGATATCTAACATTAATTCGTCGAGTAACTCGGAATCGTTACCTTAGCTAGCACAAAAATCAATTAGCACCAAAATAAGAACTAAAGAAACAAGAAACCCGTCTACTAATCTTCTTCTAATATACACGAGTCACCAAACTCGTCTTCAAAATCTTCCCCTATAAGAAATGACAAGAATAATATTGTTAGTATTAAAACTTGATTTTCCATAATTAAAGTGTTGAAAACGATTTTGTCGGAATTGAAAATAAACCGTACTTGAAGATGGAGAGCGAAGAGGAGATTCTAGAAAGATAAGTTAGGACGGATTTGAATAAGAAATGAAGGTTTTGTGACGATTTTGCTCAAGAACGACGAAGAACGACGAAGAACGACGAAGAACGATGAAGAACGATTAAAGAAAGTGTTAATTAGATCTTAATTTGATTTATTGTAAAATGAAAAGGTAGTTAGTGGGTAAGTGTGGTGAGTGAGCCGTGTACCTATAGAGAAAATATGGAGTCGGGTTTTGAAATTGTTGTTACGGAATTGACTCGGGTTTTATAATTATATTACGGTAATTGATTAGATATAATTAGATATTAAGTTAATTAAACCAAATATCTAGATATTATGTTATTGTAATGAAAAGAAAGAAAATATCAAGGCCTAAGAGAGGAAGGAGAGCCGTGTGGTTCATGAAGAATCGGGTCTGTTTTTCAAGCGATTTGCGTAATTTACGTTGACGGATCGATAAAGTAACAAATATCATAGATATTTGTATTAGTTTAATCGAAAGAATGAAAATATCTAAAGTGAGTGGAAAAAGATGACCTGGGGCGTGTGACTCATGCCAAAGTCGAGTTTCGGGTTTGTTTCGGGATTTAAGTTGACTCGGGAATAGTTAAATGACGTTCGGGATTAAACCGTAAAAGTTATTCTTTAATCACGAATAAATTAAAAATAATTATATTAAATTATCATAAATTCAAATAAATCTTAATAAAAATAAATTAAATTTATTATTTTTCAAATATAATTTCGGTCTTTAAAATTACGAGGTGAGTCGGGAAAAGTCAACGAAAGTCAAAGTCGACTTAAAAGTCAAGAAAAGTCAATGATGACTTAAAAGTCAAGAAAAGTTAATGAAAACTTAAAAGTCAAGAAAAGTCAATGACGACTTAAAAAGTCAAGAAAAGTCAAAGGCGACTTAAAAGTCAAGAAAAGTCAAAGATGACTTTAAAACGGGATTCTCATGAAATCTCGCAGAAATTCCAAATACGAACTCCGAATTTCCAAATACGACTCGAAACAATAAATTCTATTTTAAAACTTAACTTTGCTGAAAAGTATCCGTAAAATATTTTTACTAGAAAAAATAAGGTACTTTTCGGGTTGTTACATATGGGGACTAGGTTTTAGGAAAAATCGAATTAGGGGAATGAGGGCGACGACGCCTGATTTTCTATTTAATGAAACTCCTGACGGAAATTCCGTCAGTAATTCCGTCAGGTTCCCGCGTTTCAAAAAGCTTACTGACGGAAATTCCGTCAGTATTGAAAGATTACTGACGGAATTTTTGTGACAGAATAGTTTGACAGAGGCAAGTTAATTTTAGTGACGGAATTTCCGTCACAGAATAGCTTACCAGGGAATTTCCGTCAGTATTTATTGTTAGTGAGGGAAATTTTGTCAGTAACCGTCTGTTAATTTTGCCGTCATTGACTTTAGTCAACGCGCCATTTTGCACTGACGGAATTATCGCCATGGCTAAATTTCCGTCAATTTTCCGTCACAATTCCGTCAGTTTCCCGAAATTACTGACGTAGTATTTTTTCCATCAGAAGGGCCGTCAGTTTGCCGAGATATCCTTGTAGTGGTAAGACTCTACAGGTTTTTGATCTTGTTTAAGATGTGTGAGCTTGATGAACATATCTTGGGTATAATCTCTGGACACAAACATAGCTCTAAGCTTCTTTTTTAGTTTAATCCAAGACTTTATAGGTTCCTTACCCTCCCTAGTCCTCAAAGTTTTCATATTTTCATACCATAGAGAGGCATATCCTTTTAATTTCATGATAGCAATTTTAAATGCCTTCCTATCAGTATATCCTTTAAACTCAAAGAATCTTTATACAGACCTTAACCAGTCTAGGAAATCATCAGGGTTCATACTACCAAGAAAGTCAGGGATTTCTACCTTTAGATATTTTTCATGGTGTCTAGGAAAGCCCTGCTCTGACCCATCTGAGTCTTAGGCTTCCTCTTGTTCCAAAGGTTGTCTTCTTCCTCCAATAGGTGGCATTAGTGCTCCTCTATTTTGACCTTTGCCTCCTCTTCCATCATTGTTGACCTGACCATCCATGAACTCATTGAAGGATCTTGTTATCTCTATGACAGTTCATCTAAGGCCTTGAACCGTGGTTTCAAGCCCTGGCATTATTTCTTCACTCATGGTTTTTTTTTGTATTTTTTAATGTAGTTAACGAAATGAACTCATAAACCTAAGCTCTGATAATTAATTGTAATGATATTATTCAGAAAAACACAAGAAAGAGAGCAATTTAACTAAGGTTTCACACAACTCAAACTGTTCTGTTTAATGAATGAAATGCTAGAATTATAAGAATAGTTAGGACTTAGCCAAAGCACTCAGCCAAATGACTAAGAGTAGAGGTCATATTTCCAGCACTCAGTAAAGGAATAAGCTCTCAAGTCCCAGCACTGAGCTAAGGAGAACTTTAGCACGCAGCCAAGAGGTTAACAGAAAACAAGTTTCAGTTTAGGTTTTTACTTCAAATCTGATTTTCATTCATTAGGAATAGGCCTTATATAGGCAAAGGGATTACATCACCAACGTTCATCTATATCTAAGGCCACAAATGGCTCTAAAAAGAGGACAATTTAACAGCTACAAATCTTACATAATTCTGAAATAAAGTAATAAAGCATAAAGTAATTTTCCAATAGGACAATCTTTATTAAATGTTTGCTCATGATTTTTTAGGTGAAAGAGTGGACTTCCTGGCTAGTATTTTGAGCCATACTGGAGTAGAATGGATCCCAATAGCTTTGCTGAAGGTCTCTTAAGGTGGTTTGTTCAGAAAAGGAACGACTGACAGTGACAATTGAACTACTACACAAAAGAGCTGATTCTGGTCTGCTGAACTTGGCCCCTAAGCTAACATTTTATGTGTGCATTTTCTAAAGAAGAACTCTTGGACAAAAGCATTGACGACTCTCCCTAGGACAAAGATTGACCATTGGTTAGGTTTATTTAGCTGTTGAAGGCCCACTTGGACTCTGTCCAAATGGGCTGTGTCTGCCCGGGTGCATTAGGATTGTTGTTCTTGCAGTGGCTTGGGTTGTTCTTTCTGTGACTTGGGTAATTGATGCTTGGACTGTATAAAACATTTTCATAACTTGTCATGTAGTTTCTTTAGTTTTTTGTTGCCTTGGTTGTTGCCTTAACTACCCTAAACCTTGTTCTGAACTCCTGTTGCACTCAATGTTTTGAACTTAGGAATTTATTATTATTAGAGTGTCTTGAGGATCATACCTAGGTTAGAGCTATTTGATATAAGTGAGAATATTTGGATGAGACCTTGAATTGTAAAATGCTTTTGAGACTAAGTGACTTCTTGTGGTTTTCTAGTGTGTATTTATGGGTATAGGCTTGATGAAAAAGTACTTGGCTATAATTTTTGTATTTAAAGACATGATCATATCTTATGGTATCGGAGACTTGTTTGAAGTACTAACTTGTCATGGTAGGTTAAACCGTGTAACTTGAGGACTGATTATGGAGTAAAGTTCGACAGTGTGATCCTTGAAGAAAATATTTACGGATGTTGAGGATGATGTTTGATTCGAGTTTGTAGTGGAAATAGTGAGCTCGTGGGCCATATGTGTTGCAAAGGACCTATTATATATAAGCCTTTGAGGGTGTGTCGATTTTTGGAGTTAAGAGAATGTTATTATTCTTGAATTGTAATCCTGCTTTTGGGAATCCGTGTTATGTGAAAGGATGGATTATTTAGGAAGTAGCTGATTTGTCGAATTCAGGTGTACATTATTTTGGTGAATTGTGGTACGGTGGTCCCTTATGAGATACCTTTGTAGAGGAATAAATTGTTTTACTATCTCCCTAAGTGTGAAAGGAAAAGTCTTATGGATTAAACCTTATACGCTTACTCGTACCATCATCTCTTTCCATTTCCTTTCTTGCAAGTTTTGTCGAAATTATTCTTTAATAAATTGCATTCTCATGCCCTCTTTCTTACTCGGACATCTTCATAACTCTATTATCTGCTTTGTCTCTTGCTCATGACCTCGTTATTTTCAACGTTCCAGTCTTTTAATCTCCTGCCTGATTATTCTCGTGTTCTCCTTGAGATTTCTTACCGTCCCTAGCCCGTTGTTGCTTCATCTTTCCTCTAGTGGATTGGATATTTTGTTTGCTTGGCTAAGAGAATGAGTCTAAAGTATTTTGGGATTCTTGATCTAGAATATTTGTCTTTGCATTTAGTAAATTTTTAGTTGTATTTGATCATAGGAAATAGAACTTAAGCTCTAGGACGGATCTTAATAGTGGTGTTATATACTCTCTTGGTGGCTTTAGATTTTTGAGCTTGATGTTGTGGTGTCAGTTCGAGGTTCGAGTTTATTGGAATAGTTCGCTTTTGTTTATCATTATAATAGTTGCCTTAGAGATCATTTGGGAATTAGATGTCTCTAAATGTTTGATTCTAAAAGAGACTTTACTTTACGGTAATTAAGATCGGTGACCAAAGTTTGAGGAAGATTTTCTTAAATGATGATCGGTGCATTTTGAGATTTAGATGAGCTAGATAATTTGAATAGTTGTCTCATCGCCATATACTTGGCCATTTGCGGGTTCGAAATTAGTAATTATTCTTTCTTGAATCATTGTAGTTTGAGATTGAGAAATGTTCATTGTGAACTTGGGATAGGGAGCATTCAGTTGATCTGGAATGGAAAATTTGAAAAGTAATCCCATTCATATGGTTGGTAGTAATTATAGTTTTCTATATATATTATTATATATGCTTATGGCTTCGAGTGTAATCACGATTGGGCTAAGGATGTTAGAATATATTAAGGGGTCTTTCATGTGGATTATTTGATTGTGGATTTTTTCTCGTCGATAGACCTTAGTTAATGCTAGTTGGATACTGTAACAACCCGAAAAGTACCCAATTTTTCTAGTAAAAATATTTACTAACACTTTTCAGCAGACTTAAGTTTTTAAAATAGAATTTATTGTTTCGAGTCGTATTTTGAAATTCCGAGTTCGTATTTGGAATTTCTGAGAGATTTTATGAAAATCCCGTTTTTAGTCATCTTTGACTTTTCTTGACTTTTAAGTCGTCTTTGACTTTTTCTTGACTTTTTAATGTCGTCATTGACTTTTCTTGACTTTTAAGTCGTCATAAACTTTTCTTGACTTTTAAGTCATCTTTGACTTTTCTTGACTTTCAGTCAAGTTTGACTTTCGTTGACTTTTTCCCGACTTGCCTTATAAGTTTGAAGACCGAAATTTTATTTAAAAAAATAATATTTTTGATTTATTTTTATTTAGATTTATTAGAATTTATGATAATTTAATAAAATTATTTTGAATTTATTCGGAATTTATAATAAGGTTTTACGGTTTAAACCCGGGAATCATTTAACTATTCCCGACTCATCGTAAATCCCGAAACAAAACCCGAAACTCGACTTTGGCATGAGTCACACGCCCATGTCATCGTTTTCCACTCACTTGAGATATTTTAATTGTTTTGATTAAACTAATACAAATATCTTAGATATTTGTTACTTTATCGATCCGTCAACGGAAATTACGCAAATCGTTTACAAAACTGACCCGACAATCACAAAACCACACGGCACTCTCACCCTCTCTTAAGCCTTGATATTTTCATTTATTTTGATTAATATAACATAATATCTTAATATTTAATTTAATTAACTTAATATCTAATTAATTACCGTAATATAATTATTAAACGCGAGTCAATTCCGTAACAACAATTTCAAAACCCGACTCGTCATTTTTCTCTATATTACACGGCTCACTCACCCATCATTACTCACTAACAACTTTTCTTTTTACAACAAATCAAATTAAGATCTAATTAATCGTTCTTCATCGTTCTTCATTCGTTCTTGAGCGTTCTTCATCCGTTTTTCGTCGTTCTTGAGCAAAATCGTCATAAAACCTTCATTTCTTATTCAAATCCGTCCTAACTTATATTTCTAGAATCTCCTCTTCGCTCTCCATCTTCAAGTAAGGTTTAATTTCAATTCCGTCAAAATCGTTTTCAACACTTTAATTATGGAAAATCAAGTTTTAAATTCTAATAATGTTTTTCTTGTCATTTCTTATAAGGGGAAGATTTTGAAGACGAGTTTGGTGACTCGTATATTTTGGGTGAAGATTAGTAGACGGGTTTCTTTACTTCTTATTTTGGTGCTACTTGATTTTGCTAGCTAGGTAACGATTCCGAGTTACTCGACGAATATATGTTACATAGCTTTTGTTTCTTTTGTTTTTGGTTCATACTTTTAGTGTTTGTTCATGTTGTTGTTATTTATGGATTTTTGGTAGTAACATGATAAGTAGTTGTTTTTATCATGTTGTATGAATTTATATCAAGTTTAGTATTCTTGACATATTTTTATGATTTGTACATAATAATGATTTTTGTATGATGATGGTTGAATTGGATGTTTAAAAATGGATGTTGTTAATTAAAACAAGTTTGCAATTTAATTGGAATTTTGGTTGGTTGAACCGTGTAGAATGGCTGGAAAACCGGACCCAAACCAGCCGGTTCAGGCCGGTTCAGGCCCGGTCCAGACCGGTCTGGGTTGGTCCATGGTGGGTCTGGGTTTTGGTCTTTGAGTTGTGTCGATGTTTGATTGTTTTGTTGTTGTTTTGACGGGTTTTAATTATGTTAAAGCATGCGGGAAATATTAGGAAACGGTTTTTAGTATAGTCGATAAAATAGGCCAAAACAGCCCAAATCTGTCCGTGGGCCAGTTCAGGCCCGTGTTGGGTTCGGCCCAAGTCAGCCCATGAATTTTACCTTTGGACTTGTGACGGTTTTGAGTTATCGTTATTATATCGTGTTTTGTAATATTTAGCAAGTGGGAAATTGTAATAAATAAATTATTTAATTAAAAGTATTTTTCATAATATTATAATTCCTCACATGTTAGAAATTATAATACAAGATTTTAGTTTAATTTAATATCCTTTAAGTCAAGCGGGTTTTGGTATGTTATAATAATTCACATGTTAGAAGTTTCAATAAAATAACATGTAATGAATATGTTGATTTTTATGTTCAAGTCTATGTGGTAAAGACTCTGTTTCTAGCCGGTTTGACCAAACGGGTTTGGTCAAACTAAGATCTAGTCAGCCCCGTTTTGACTGATGACCCGTCGCGGGACTCGGGTCGGGGAGTTGTCTTCAAGTAAGGTTGTATTTAATTAATGAATTAGCCTTAGTAGATATGAGGCGATATGTTATTTGATTATGATTTATATGCAATTAGTCACATGTTAGGAAATGGTTTCCGTGACTGTTTAATTATATGGTTGGTGTCGTGTTGACTAATTACCCATAGAGAATTATGAGTATATGGCGTCTTGACCATTCTAATTCTAAATGAGTATCTTGGACCATGACATTGATAGGCCATACTATCTTTAACGAGCATACGGAGTTTGTCGCTTGATAGCTTTTGTGTCACTGGCTTGGGCCTTTTGATACCAAGCCGGGGGCATGGCATCCTAAGAGTTTCCACTTTGGGAAGTGAGCCAGCTTAAGTACTAGCCATCTCTGCTTAGGGGGTCGCCTATCAGAGTTTCTCATGTACGGTTATGTAATGAGACAGGGAATGGGTTAGCTGTTGTCGCTAGGTCTGATCAGTCTAGGGCTAGGATGTTTTTCTACCTTGTGGTATAGACTCG
>JAIUZE010048943.1:0-18171 GCA_022085475.1 Heliosperma pusillum
TACCACATAGACTTGATCATAAAAATCATCATATTCATTACATGTTATTTGATTAAAACTTCTAACATGTGAATTATTTAATCTTACTAAAACCCGCTTGACTTAAAGGATATTAAATTAAACTACGATCTCGTATTATAATTTCTAACATGTGAGAAATAATAATTTTATGAAAAACCTTTTTAATTAAATATTTTACTTATTAACATTTCCCACTTGCTAAATATTACAAAACACGATAAAATAGCAATAACTCAAAAACCGTCACATGTCCAAAGGGAAAATTCATGGGCTGACTTGGGCCGAATTTGAAACGGCCTGGACTGGGCCCGTGGGCCTGGTTTGGGCTGTTTTGGGTTTTTTATCGACTTTACTAAAAACCGTTTCTTAATATTTCCCGCATGCTTAACATATTTAAAACCTGTCAAAACAACAACAAAACAAACAAGTATCGACACAACTCCCAAGGACCAACCCCGGACCCACCATGGACCAACCCAGACCTGGCTGGACCGGCCTGAACCGGCTGGACCAGGCCTGAACCGGCCGGTTTGGGTCGGTTTTCCAGCCCCACCAACGGCCACCCTACACGGCCAAACCAACCACCATTCCTAATTATTTCTAACATGATTTTTATTAACAACATCCATTTTTAAACATCCAATTCAACCATCATTCATACCAAAATCATGATTATGAACCAATCATCCAAATATAGCAAGAACACTAATCATGCTAATTATTCATACAACATAATAAAAATAACTACTTATCATGTTACTAACTAAAAATCATAAATCAACAACATAAACAAAAACATAAGAACAAAAGAAACAAAGATATGTAACATTAATTCGTCGAGTAACTCGGAATCGTTACCTTAGCTAGCAAAATCAATTAGCACCAAAAAAATAAGAAGTATAAGGAAAACCCGTCTTCTAATCTTCACCCAAAATATACGAGTCACCAAACTCGTCTTCAAAATCTTCCCCTTATAAGAAATGACAAGAATAATATTGTTAGAATTAAAACTTGATTTTCCATAATTAAAGTGTTGAAACGATTTTGTCGGAATTGGAAATAAAACGTACTTGAAGATGGAGAGCGAAGAGGAGATTCTAGAAATATAAGTTAGGACGGATTTAATTAAGAAATGAAGGTTTTATGATGATTTTGCTCAAGAACGACGAAGAACGGATGAAGAACGACGAAGAACGATGAAGAACGATTAAAGAAATTGTTAATTAGATCTTAATTTGATTTATTGTAAAATGAAAAGTTGTTAGTGAGTAATGTGGTGAGTGAGCCGTGTAATATAGAGGAAAATAACGAGTCGGGTTTTGAAATTGTTGTTACGGAATTGACTCGGTTTAAATAAATATATTACGGTAATTGATTAAATATTAAATTAATTAAATCAATTATCAAGATATTATGTTATTGTAATCAAAAGAAATGAAAATATCAAGGCCTAAGAGAGGAGGGAGTGCCGTGTGATATGGTGCTTGTCGGGTCTGTTTTGTAAACGATTTGTGTAATTTTCGTTGACGGATCGATAAAGTTACAAATATCTTAGATATTTGTATTAGTTTAATCGAAACAATTAAAAGATCTAATTGTGAGTGGAAAAAGATGACATGGGCGTGTGACTCATGCCAAAGTCGGGTTTCGGGTTTGTTTCGGGATTTAAGATGACTCGGGAATAGTTAAATGATGTTCGGGATTAAACCGTAAAAGTTATTCTTTAATTCCGAATAAATTCAAAATAATTATATTAAATTATCATAAATTCAAATAAATCTTAATAAAAATAAATAAAATTTATTATTTTTCAAAATAAAATTTCGGTCTTTCAATTTACGAGGTGAGTCGGGAAAGTCAACGAAAGTCAAAGTCGACTTAAAAGTCAAGAAAAGTCAAAGATGACTAAAAACGGGATTTTCATGAAATCTCTCAGAAATTCCAAATACGAACTCGGAATTTTAAAATACGACTCGAAACAATAAATTCTATTTTAAAAACTTAACCTTGCTGGAAAGTATCCTTAAGAAATCTTACTAGAAAAATTGGGTACTTTTCGGGTTGTTACAGGAATAGTTACCGAATGCCGACCTATACTATCTAATCTTCACAAAGATCTTCAGTATATGGATCATCTTGATCACAAAGACCCTCCATCTTGAGTCTTGTGTTAATTGAGGTAGATCTTGCTTGAAATGTTTCTTGAAAGTTATAACCAAGGTAGTTATAACTTAGCATATGAACTTCCAAAGTTATTCCTGAAGTTCTCATAACTTTGTCTCACAGAATGTTTCAAAGTTATGCCTGAAGTTCTTATAACTTTGATCGTCTTTCTTGTAATTGTTGTTAGCTATGATAAGACTAAAGCACACAATTACATGCATATGATATATCAAGTAAAGCACATTATCAAGTAAATACATGTCATTATCAAAACTATAAAATAGGTCCAACAGAGTCAAATTGGCGTTAAAAGATCTTATCTTAGGACTTATATGGATTGTAAATCCCCAAGTGCGAGTTCATTAACTCGATTTGGACTATGCAATTGATCTTTCTTATTTCAAATAAGTTGTGATACTCAGTCACAAGTCCATTGGTAAGAATCCAATTCATAACTTAGGTGATTATAATGATCAAATCATTATATTTTCTCATATGATCAATTTGTCACAATACTTCATGTTTAAGATATTAACTTTGTATAATGAAAAGTTTAGAACATAAATTCCACAAACATAATGACTTAGGTTGAAAACCAAGCTATCATTATATAGTACAACAATTGTCTTTTAAAATGGAAATAATAACCAGTTTCCATGTCTAACACGGAAATCAAAAGTTCCAAAACGACATTCAAAATAACTAGAAAGACAAAAAAACGCCAAACTAATCCTTAGGTCTCCTTTATGTGGTGGCTACTTTAGCTCCCTCATCTTAGAGATCCCTTTTAGCTTGCTTTGCCTTTGTCTTTCTTCTCATGCCCTTAATCCAATTAGGAGGATGAGAACTACAACTTGTATCAATATACCAAAGTAGAAGAACTATTATCTACTGGAAGAACTCGTCCAGTCTTAATATCTCCCAAATATCTGGGGAAAATACGTTTCCAATGACCCATACCATTACAATAATTGCACTATAGAGGCGACACCCTTCTTAGACTTAGAAGAACTATTCCCAATAGCCTTTATTTGTCCTTAGAAGGTGTGGGCTTTTTCCCTTTGTGTCCACTCTTCTTGAACTTCCCTTTGCTTTTGTCATTTGATGTTCAAAACATCTTTGTTAATGCTAGCATGGTAGCCCATATCACGCTCGGTTTGCACAACCATTTTGTGCAACTCATGTAGAGTCGTGGTGACGTTTTGCATGTTTGAAGTTCACCATAAAATTAACAAATTCTTTAATACGGTTTAGGGAGTGGAGTATGCGGTCAATCACAAGTTGCTCAGGAATCGATATTCCCTACTTCTTGAGTATCTCGACATGCTCAATCATTTGAGTACGTGGGAGAAAATGTATTGACCATCCTTCATGTTTAAGGTCGAATAATTAAGAAGCGATTTCATATTGAATGACCCTAAGAGCTCGTGAAAACATGGTCACGAGTTTAGTGTAGATCTCATACGTGGAATTCATCTTTATGGTATTCCTTTGAAGCTCGGCATCTATAGAGAAGATCAAGACATTCTTGATCGTGGCCGATTCTATTTGGTAGGTCTCATAGGCCTCCTTTACGGCGTTAGTTGACCTTCTATTTAGAAGCGTAGGGAGAAGCCTTGGTGAGGTAACGAAGCTTACCATCACCTTTGGTGGCAAGGCAAAGTTGCCCATTCCAATTCGCGAATATTAGAACAATTCTTTTTGAATTTGCATTGATCCATAAAGGATATAAGCCATGATACAGTGGTGAGTTGTGTTGCGGGAGGTCGAACCTCGTTATCGTTAGCCGAAATTGCGAATAATTAAGTTTGACTATAAAATAGAAAATGAAGGAAACATCACCATTTATCGTTTTCAATTACTTGTAAACATTTTAAACAAGTTTGACATTTATATAATGACCTCTACCCAATTACATAAATGATTCCAAGACCCAAATCCTATATTAACTCGGGTTTATGTGAGCCACGGACTCCACGACCTTTATTAATATTACTTGGTTGGTTAACTC
The DNA here is from genome assembly GCA_022085475.1 of Heliosperma pusillum. NCBI lineage: Eukaryota > Viridiplantae > Streptophyta > Magnoliopsida > Caryophyllales > Caryophyllaceae > Heliosperma > Heliosperma pusillum. Next base: position 4,196 of record JAIUZE010048943.1, read on the forward strand.
TTTAACCGATTCTACAATTAGAATTCTTGGTCGATGAAATACTTTATTGTCATCTTTAGCCCGGAACACATGGGCCACGGACCCTAATCTTTACGTTGAGTTCAACTAAATTTCGATGCAATAACGATTTATTGCCCCGCTTACCCAACGTAATAAGTTTAGTACCTCGGTGAGCCGAACCTACTTCCTTACGAAATTGGGATTCATGGGTTCTACTATTTTTTAAGGCTAAATCTCAATTAATAAAATAGAGGTCAAGTCAATTTATATTATCTATCTTCTTTTAAGTGAACTAAATAGGTGAACTATCGATAATTATAATTGACGCGGTCGATTGACTCAATAAAATGCATGTGTGGTTTAAGTGGCGATTTGGCATGCATGCAACATATAAATAAAAATGCAAGCATAAAATAAATTCCTAGTATGGCGTTCCTAAAATAATAGAAAATCAAATTAACTATTACAAATTCGGAAACCAACTCCTTGGTCCCTTGAACTTCATTTGCACGCCTCCCAAGGACACTTCGAGATTACAAATGATATAATAAAATTACAAGGCTTTTTTATTATACATTTGCAAAATAAAATGAAATAATACAATAAAAGTGATACGAGATCACATTAAATTACAACCGAAGCAACATTCCCATACATTTCGGGTAATATCGATTTAAAAACTATAGCCATACTAAGACAAATTACATAATTCAAAAATTACATAAATCTAAATGAAATTCATTCATTCAAAAATGCAGCATAATTATATGTAAACTCATGCAATATAAATGTGCCAAATCGCCCTAATAACCTTATATCGTATATAAATTCGATTATATGGAAATGCGTGATAATAACCAATTAAAACCACAAATTAATACTTAAATCAAATTTAAGTCTAAGTTAATTACCCTAACAGTTTAAGGACTCAAAAATTAGTCTCCACTAATTATTTCACGATAATTCAACTCGGTTTTGCATAATTTCTCGGTTTTGACCCTTATTAACATAACTTTTATGTAATAATTCCAAATTAATTTACAATAATTTATAAATTTGAAAATTAAAAATTAGAATATTCTGGAACATTTCCAGGAACATCTTCATGTCAAAATTTGGGTCAAAAAATTCTCGAATCATTTTAGAGAAAAAATATAGTTGCTATTAATCGATTTTATCAAATAAAATACTAAAACCACACGAAAATTAATATAATTAATTTTAAGCTTATAAATCTTATATGTAAAATATTTATGCAACATATGATAATTTTCTCATGCCAAAAATTCATTTTAGCTATTTATGCCAAAATAATCACTATTTATGTCTTTTTAACCATTAAAAATCATAAATCATGCAAAATAAATCATATTTATCTCATATTTTAGATGAATTATTTAAAATACTCATGTGATATCATACTAAAATTTCATGTCCATATTCAAAGTTTAACTATTTTTAGTCATAAAATATTCATTTTACTCATTAAAATGTGTTTATATAACCAAAAATCATTAAATAAAGCAATAATCTTCCATAAATCATCAAAATGACCTATACTCATTATAGGACCAGGAGGTATAACATGCTTAAATATTTCATGACTTTATCATATAAATCGCTAATTTTCTAGTTTTATTTTATTACTTTAACTCGTAAAAACTTTGTAAAACCGATTGCATGCAACATCCTATGCTCAGATACCAATCTTCATATACCTACTTATAAGACATTTATTATGAAATATACTAATTAACTCTTTAATTACTTTCAAGATCTAGTTACATGCAAAATAAATAAAACAAGATAAGAAGAAAATTGTTCCTCACAATGTTGCTTTAGACGAGTAAGGGCACAAGAACAAGACTCCTTCTTGTTCTTGTTCTTGAGCTTAAGATAAGTGGATGAATCTCCTAGTTCCAAGTGTAGGAACACTCCAATAAGTTGCACCCAAGACTATCCCTTAATCTCTCAAATATTAGCATACTAGTATAATATATGAGATTCCCTTAATATACTACTAATAACTCTAGTACTACTCTAAGGAACATTATTAGTAATCTATGAACATGAGTTGTAAGAAAACTTCTTAAGTTTTCCTTTTAGAGTGAGAAGTAGTAATGTCAAAATATGAGATCAAGTTAGTAGCCAAATAAGAAGAAAACTTCCTTCATATTTTATGCACAAAAACCGGCACACACATGGGGAGTGTAGAGCATGACTTCAACTTTTTGTCTTTATAAGAAGGTAGCTTAGTGATATGTCTAGTTTTTATATGATTTTACTCCCTAATTTAGCTCGATTTTACATGATTATTATACTTTGTTTAGTATATTTATGAGCTAATTACATGTTCGAGCTGCATTGCTCGTTTTGCTCTGTTTTGTAGGAATCTAAGCATTTATAGGCTTTTTCCTAGCACATTAGCAAGCACCAAAGTCCAACAAGTTAATGGAAACAAGATGGACCATGAAAGGTTAGAATGGAAAATGACAAGCCATGCATGAATATTTGTGAAATGGATTGAAATGGAAATGAGAAACCAAAAATGAAGCCCAAAGCAAGGAGCCCACAACTCAAACATAGGATGCTCCTTTGGATGCTCAAGGAATCCCAAAACTATGCAATTAACCGGAAAATTAAGGTGCTTAAAGGCATAGCTTAGGATTCCTTAAGCATTAAATGGAGCAATTAAACAAATATACCCGGATAAAGGAAACCCCGATCGGGGTTCCCATTCCCCGATCGGGGTTTGGCTTCTGTGAACACTTACGCTTCAAGTCCCTCTCCCTATATAAAGGAGAGGGACTTCGACACTTGGTGGATATCTTTTTCACACATCTTTCACATCCTTACTCATATCTTTTCATCATATTTTCTTTAGCTTAAGCACACAAGTTTTTCTTAGTTTCATAATTAGTTAAACATTTAGTTATTATTTTGTTCAAACACTTGGTTATATTTCAAAGTTGTAATTCAATCTTTCCATTTAATCAATTGGGTTATTTGTTCTTCATTTCCGAGTTATATTTCCCTATTGCGGTAATCCTAATTCTAGTTTTATGTTAGTATTCACTTTCGTCCTTTACTTTACAAGTCATTTAGTTAATCGTAACACTAGTTAATCAAGTTTTCATTGTTATTTACATTAGAATTGTTAGTAGTAATTTCATTCACTTAGTGTAGTACATTTTATTAACAAGTTGTTTTCCTTTATAACTTCATAATCACCATGCTTATTATATCAAATAGTATTAGTTTAATTATCAACATGAGTGAGTAGTTTCTTTTGTCTAGGGATTAGGGAAGCCATGCATAATCAATAAGTTGTAATTGTTAAAATAAGGATGAATTAATATTGATAAATTGTTTCTATCACATGCTTGTATTGTTTTGTTAATCTTTGTTATTTGGCCAATCACATTGATTAAATTTGTTAATTCATTCTACAAGTCGAGAGGCACGGAATCGGATTAGACTAAGCATGTGTAGTAGGACGACTCTAGTTATAACGAAAGTTCTCTAGGACTCGACCTAAGGTTGACACTAATATCGAGAAATGGGTGTCTTCAGCCTAAACAATTAACAATATTAAGAATTCCTATGTTTAATATGAGCATTTACGTATTTGCATGAGTGACCCGACTCCCCTAGATTCTTTAAATATTATTTGATTTGCATCATAGTTAGCTAAACATCAAAACTAAACCAACCGTTAAACCGACTTTGATAGTAGTCCATGCAAAGCATTTCATAACGAAATTCCCGTCTCCTTGTGTTCGACCCCTCGTACTACATTTATTTGTGTCTTGGGAAATTTATCTTTGCATAGGTGTGCGATATATCCTATCAAATTTTGGCGCCGTTGACGAGGACACGGTTTTATTTCGTTTTTTATTTGTAGACTTCTATCTTTTTTTCTCTTGTCTTTAGGAACACTTGTTCCTTGAGACCGTACTTACAATTTCCTTGAAGATTGTTGCCTTATGCCCAGGTCTTCTCGTGAGGAAGAATTACTTTCACCGGATTCCAAGCCCGAGAAAACCTTTCGTAGAAGACGACGCTTTTGGAAAGAAGTAAAAGACGCCTCTTCTCCCGTGCAAGTTGAAAATGCCAGAAAGTCTTACTTAGACAATCTGGAAAATATTGAAAAGGAGGAGGTTTCTAGGTCATCATCATCACCACCACCCTCACCAACTAAGAGAATGGTGAAACTTTCCGATCATTCCAAGCCCACCGCGGCTATGCTTACGGCCGGTATCACCACCACTCAAATTTCCGCCCCGGAATTCGAGATCAAACCAGCTTTCATTACTCTTGTGGAGAGAAAGCAATTTGGGGGAAGTCCTCTGGAGGATCCCAATTTGCATGTGCAAAACTTTTGTGACTATTGCTCCATGATTCGCCAAACGGGTTTCACTCAAGCCCAAATTAGGGAAATACTTTTCCCTTTCTCTTTGAAGGGAAAGGCAAAACTGTGGATCAATAGCCTTGATTGTACCACCATGGGAGTAACAAATTGGCAGACATTGGCTCTTGCATTTTATAAAAAGTTTTTTCCACCCGAGAAAACTCAAACTTTGAGGAGCCAAATCACGGGATTCCGTCAACAAGCTCTTGAGAGCTTATATGAAGCTTGGGAGAGGTACAAGGAGCTCCAAAGGCAATTCCCACACAATGGGTTGGATGCTTGGTTCCTTGCCATAACATTCTACAATGTGTGTTGTGCCGAATCCAGAAGAATTCTTGATTCCGCCAACAATGGGCGGTTTCAAGAAATTGACACGGATATTGTCCATGCCACCATTGAATCCATGGCGATCCACGATGTCCAATATGTTAATTCTCGAAGTGCACCAATCCAAGGGGGAGAGGTAGTTGCCGACACTAGCATCTTGAAGAATCAAATCCTTTTGCTCCAAGAAAAGTTGGAGGCTCAACAGGCGGTTCATCAACTCAATGTCGTGTCTTCTACTAGTCAAATTGTTGTTTGCGAAAATTGTGGAGGTGCGGGTCATTTCGCCTATGTATGCCAAGCTACTATGGAAGAGGTATGTGCTTTTCAAACTTTTAAACAAAGTTCTTATCCACCGGGTACCTTTTCCAATACTTACAACCAAAACACAAAATTCCACCCCAACTTGTCCTACAAAAGCAACAATGTGCTCAATCCTCAACCCCAACAAAATTTTGTGCCTCAAGCTCAACAAAATGCCTATGTCCTACAACAAATATTCAATTTTCCACCGGGCTATCAAGACCAAAACTACCAACAAAGACCACCAATCCAAAACTCCCAACCAACCCATGTTCCACCACCCCAAAATGTCCAACAAAACTATCAAGAACTCAAGTTCTTGGTAGTGCAATTGGCAAAGACTCAATCGGAAATGTTGGCTCAATTTCAAAAGAATGATCAAAGTCATGGTTCCGGAATCAAAATGCTAGAGCAACAAATGGCTCAACTAGCCACTTCTAGCTCTCAAAGAAGACCGGGTCAATTACCACCTCAAGGTGAGCAACCACATGATACTCTCAATGCAATCACCTTGAGAAGTGGTACCAAGTATGATGAGCCCCCCATGCCCAAAGACGATGAGGAGGTGCTTGTTGAGTTGGAGGTTTCCCCTAGTGGTAAGAAAGATGAGGTTATGCCCAAGAAGGTGGATGATCCTATTGTGGTTGAGCAAATCAAAGATGTGGAGGATGCTCCTCCAAAGAAGGTTGTTGAGACAAATGAGCCAGAAAAAGTCAAAGTGCCTTTCCCTCATAGATTGGCAAAGCATCACAAGAACACTCAATTCGGTAAATTCATGGAAGTTGTGAAGAACCTCCAGGTAACTGTTCCTTTTACCGAATTAATCACTCAAATTCCGTCTTACGCTAAGTTCATGAAAGACATTTTAACTAAGAAGAGGACTTTTGCCGCCGAGTGTAGTGCTCTTTTGCAAAACAAGTCCCCTCCTAAGTTAAAAGATCCCGAAAGTTTTTCCATTCCATGCACAATTGGTACCTATCAAATTGATAAAGCTTTATGTGATTTAGGTGCTAGCGTAAGTGTCATTCCTTACTCTATTTGTGCTATGCTTACTATGGGAGTCTTGAAATGTACTAGTGTCACATTGCAAATGGCGGATCGTTCTATAAAACGCCCTTTGAGAGTTTTGGAGGATGTTCCCGTCAAAGTTGGTAAATTCTTCATTCCGGTTGATTTTATTGTTCTTGACATGCCCGAGGATGCCCAAATCCCAATTATTTTGGGAAGACCCTTTTTACATATCGTGGGTTGATAAGATATATCGCACACCTATGCAAAGATAAATTTCCCTAGACACAAATAAATGTAGTACGAGGGGTCGAACACAAGGAGACGGGAATTTCGTTATGAAATGCTATGAATGGACTACTATCAAGTCGGTTTAACATTTTGGTTTGGTTTGATGTTTAGCTAACTATGATGTAAATCAATAATAATAAAAGAGTCTAGGGGAGTCGGGTCACTCATGCAAATACGTAAATGCTCATGTTAAACATAGGAATTCTTAATATTGTTAATTGTTTAGGCTAAAGACACCCATCTCTCGATATTAGTGTTAACCTTAGGTCGAGTCCTAGAGAACTTTCGTTATAACTAGAGTCGCCCTACTACACATGCTTAGTCTAATCCGATTCCGTGCCTCTCGACTTATAGAATGAATTAACAAATTTAATCGATGTAATTGGCCAAATAACAAAGATTAACAAAACAATACAAGCATATGATAGAAACAATTTAACAATATTAGTTCATCCTTGTTTTAATATTTACAACTTACTAATTATGCATGACTTCCTTAATCCCTAGACAAATGGAACTACTCACTCATATTGATAATTAAACTAATACTATTTGATATAATAAACATGATGAATATGAAATTATAAATGAAAACAACTTGTTAATAAAATGTACTACACTAAGTGAATGACAAACTAACAATTCTAATGTAGAAAACAATGAAACTATGATTAACTAATGCTACGATTAACTAAATGATTCGTAAGAAAAATGACGGAAATGAAAACTAACATAAAACTAGAATTAGGATTACCGCAATAGAGAAATATAACTCGGAAATGAAGAACGAATAACCCAAATGGTTGAATGGAAAGATTGCAATATAACTTCAAAATGTAACCAAATGTTTGACAAAGTAATAACTAAATGTTTGACTAATTATGAAACTAAGAAAAACTTGTGTGCTAAAGCTATGAAAGATATGTGAAATATGAGTAAAAGATATGATGAAAAGATGTGAAAAGATAAGTGAAAGATGTCCCCAAGTGTCGAAGTCCCTCTCCTTTATATAGGGAGAGGGGACTTGAAACGGTTGAGTCACAGAAGCCAAACCCCGATCGGGATTCCCAGGCCCCGATCGGGGCCTCTTTGATCCGGGCACATTGTCTTAATTTCTCCATTTAATGCTTAAGGAATCCTAAGCTATGCCTTTAAACACCTTAATTCTCCGGTTAATTGCATAGTTTAGGGTTTCCTTGAGCATCTTAAAGAGTATCCTATGCTTGAGTTTGTGGACTCCTTGCTTTGGGCTTCATTTTTGGTTTTCTTTCATTTTCATTTCAATCCATTTGACAAATCTTCATGTTTGGCTTGTCCTTCTCCTTTCATGGTCCATATTAGCTTGTTGGACTTTTGGTGCTTGCCAATTGTGTTAGGAAAAAGCCTCTAAATACTTAGATTCCTACAAAACATAGCAAAAACGAGCAATGCACCTCGAACACGTAATTAGCTCATAAAAATACTAAACAAAGTATAGTAATCATGTAAAATCGAGCTAGATTAAGGAGTAGAATCATATAAAAACTAGACAAATCACGGGTGCGATAATGGATGTCAAGAATGGTAAAATAACATTGGAAGTGGGTGACGATAAGGTCACATTTAACTTGAATAGTGCCATGAAGAGTCCTATGTTTGAAGAGTCTTGCTTTTCTATTGATGTTTTGGACATTGTCATAGATGACTCTATCTCTCGGTCTTTGGCTAAGGACCCTTTGGAGGCACTCTTGGTATTAGAATCATTTGCAGGTGATGAAGAGATTGGGAATGAGAAGATGGATGCTTTGGAGCATAAGTTGGATGGATAAGAGTTATCAATGGAGGAAAGCTCAAACTTTGTCAATGATAGGAAAATTTTGAAGGGGAAAGAGTTTCAAATCGGTGGTAAGGTCTACCATGAGAATGCGATCGTTGGGGTAATCGAGGGAGTTAGCATGGAAGCTTGAACCGACTCGAGCTTCATACGTCGTGCGGGACGTTAAATCAGCGCTTCTTGGGAGGCAACCCAAGCTTTTATTTTCTTTCATTTTATTTTCTTTATTTTCTTATTTTCCGTAATTTCTCGTTTTTTTTTAAGACTTAACTAGACTTGACGATGTTTCTTTTTTGTTTTTTTCAAGGAGAAAAATGAAGATATAAAGAGTCGATGGGGAAATTCACGCATCCCCAAGCACGAAAATCCGTTCGGGGAATTAATACTACAAAACACGGGAAAAAAAGTCAGAAACTTACAGGGGCCAAACCCCGATCGGGGTTCCCAGGCCCCGATCGGGGTTTCGATTCCCAAGTCGCCTGTTTATTTTCTGCTTCTTACGATAAACAAGAATTTCAGCATTCCTCATTTTCAAACCCGACGGTATCCTCTATCTTTCTTCTTCATTTTTCTTCATTTAAATCCCAAGGAAACATCATTTCCTTCATCACTTTGGAGGGTTCCCCCATATTTATACTAGCTTGGGGGAAGCTAGCTAGTCTAGTAAGTTCTTTTTGCTTTACACTTTCGTTTTATTTTTCCCACTCCCCATTGAATATATATTAACCTCTTGTCTTCCCTGTTTTGTACTTTGAACCGTTTTTACGGTTAGCTTGGGTGATTTACATGTTGTCACATTGAGGACAATGTTGTGTTTAGATTGGGGGGATTGCATTTGCATTTTAGTTAGTAGTTGCATTTAGTTAGGAAATTTATGAAACTTTGAAAAAAATAATTGTGCTTCACATGCTTTACTTGCCTACTTTGGTCATGGTTTACATAGTTGTACCCATTTGTATACCCCAATTTTAGCTTAATAGCCAATGATTCTCTATTATTTGACGTGATATTTGCATTTATAGGGATGTCTTGACATAGTAGGTGGAAGATGAAAATTGAACCTAATAAGCTTGATCTTGACTTTTGGCAAGCCACAAATTGGTAAGGTAGAGCCTCCTTAGATCGATACATCCATATTCGGTCTCTCTTAGGTGAGTATAGGTCTCTTTATGGTTTGTGCTACATCAAAAACGCACAAGTATGGTTTTAATTTCATTTCTTTATGAGCATGCATTCATTTGTTAGCATTTTGGAGCGCCATTCACATGATCAAATTTGCCTTTTTGAACCCATTCACACAAAATTTATCCTTAGCTACATATAAAAATTGCCTACCTTGTTGAGATAGTAGCCTTGATTAATTGTGTTTGGGTGCTCATTTAGGATTTGTTCTATTTTGAAGTATCATTATGAGCTTGGTCTTAATGCTTTGAAAAAAAATGATGAAAATGAAAGAAAGAAAAAGAAAAGAAAAAAAGAAAGAGAAAAAGCATGAAATGAAAAGGAGAAGCATATTTTGTATGAGAAAAAAAAAAGCAGAAAATGATTTAAGAAGCTCTCATGTTTTATTCATATACTTTGGAGAGTTTTTCTTAAGAATTGTATTGAAAATTTTGGGATAGTTTTGGGATTTAGCATCCTTACATATGGTTGTTGCTAGCTTGACTTAGCTCCACATACCATAAATCATTTGTTCCCCTTTCTTACCCATTTCTTATTAACCTTCTTTTTTTTACCTATGACTTCCTTTTCATGCTTGCATTTGAATGTTTTTGGCTTGTAGTTTTGAAATTTTTACCATATTAGATTGCGGGCACACTCTCATGAGTCGAGGATAGGTGAGTGCTACTCACAAAAATCCTTTCACATTAAAATGAGTTTGAGTGTATCGTAAGAGTCCATAAGTCAAAAGATCATGCAAGAGCCGAAAAGTTCAATTGAAGTCTTTCATGCTACACCGCCATGTAAATCTCATCCTTGTTTTTGCATTATCCTTATGCCCATGTTGTTTCGGGATTTGAGTCATATGCTTGATAGTTTAAAATTGGATGTTGCAATTGTGGGGACTTCATTGTTTTCCTCTCTTGTCTTATGTGCTTGCTTGAGGACAAGCAAGAGTTTAGCTTGGGGGAGTTTGATATGTCTAGTTTTTATATGATTTTACTCCATAATTTAGCTCGATTTTACATGATTATTATACTTTGTTTAGTATATTTATGAGCTAATTACATGTTCGAGGTGCATTGCTCGTTTTGCTATGTTTTGTAGGAATCTAAGAATTTAGTCTTTTTCCTAGCACATTAGCAAGCACCAAAGTCCAACAAGCTAATGGAAACAAGATGGACCATGGAAGGTTAGAATGGAGAATGACAAGCCAGGCATGAAGATTTGTGAAATGGATTGAAATGCAAATGAGAAACCAAAAATGAAGCCCAAAGCAAGGAGCCCACAACTCAAACATAGGATGCTCCTTTGGATGCTCAAGGAATCCCAAAACTATGCAATTAACAGGAAAATTAAGGTGCTTAAAGGCATAGCTTAGGATTCCTTAAGCATTAAATGGAGCAATTAAACAAATATACCCGGATAAAGGAAACCCCGATCGGGGTTCCAATTCCCCGATCGGGGTTTGGCTTCTGTGAACACTTACGTTTCAAGTCCGTCTCCCTATATAAAGGAGAGGGACTTCGACATTTGGGAGATATCTTTTTCACACATCTTTCACATCCTTACTCATATCTTTTCATCATATTTTCTTTAGCTTAAGCACACAAGTTTTTCTTAGTTTCATAATTAGTTAAATATTTAGTTATTATTTTGTTCAAACACTTGGTTATATTTCAAAGTTGTAATTCAATCTTTCCATTCAATCAATTGGGTTATTTGTTCTTCATTTCTGAGTTATATTTCTCTATTGCGGTAATCCTAATTCTAGTTTTATGTTAGTATTCACTTTCGTCCTTTACTTTACAAGTCATTTAGTTAATCGTAACACTAGTTAATCAAGTTTTCATTGTTATTTACATTAGAATTGTTAGTAGTAATTTCATTCACTTAGTGTAGTACATTTTATTAACAAGTTGTTTTCCTTTATGACTTCATAATCACCAGGCTTATTATATCAAATAGTATTAGTTTAATTATCAACATGAGTGAGTAGTTTCTTTTGTCTAGGGATTATGGAAGTCATGCATAATTAGTAAGTTGTAATTGTTAAAATAAGGATGAATTAATATTGATAAATTGTTTCTATCACATGCTTGTATTGTTTTGTTAATCTTTGTTATTTGACCAATCACATTGATTAAATTTGTTAATTCATTCTACAAGTCGAGAGGCACGGAATCGGATTAGACTAAGCATGTGTAGTAGGACGACTCTAGTTATAACGAAAGTTCTCTAGGACTCGACCTAAGGTTGACACTAATATCGAGAAATGGGTGTCTTCAGCCTAAACAATTAACAATATTAAGAATTCCTATGTTTAATATGAGCATTTACGTATTTGCATGAGTGACCCGACTCCCCTAGATTCTTTTAATATTATTTGATTTGCATCATAGTTAGCTAAACATCAAAACTAAACCAACCGTTAAACCGACTTTGATAGTAGTCCATTCATAGCATTTCATAACGAAATTCCCGTCTCCTTGTGTTCGACCCCACGTACTACATTTACTTGTGTCTAGGGAAATTTATCTTTGCATAGGTGTGCGATATATCCTACTCCCTCCGATCCACACAAATGGTAACATGGTGGAAAATAGAATATTTAAGAAAAGATGGAAAAAGGAGGGGTAAAAAGGGAAAAAGTAGGTGGGCCATGTAATAGTGGGTTTAATAGTGGGGTTGATAGGTGGACCATGTAATGACATTTTGTGTAAATATCAAATGAGAATAAGGATAACATAGTAATGTTGTGGGCCAAATAAGGTATGTTACCATTGGTGTGGATCGTCCATTTATGGTAAGTGTTACCATTGGTCTGAATCGGAGGGAGTATCACTTAGGCCTAGGTCTAGGTATGTAATTATGTTGTTTTAATCTTAATTAGAACAACAAACAATACATTAAACCTACCACAATAGTCCCAAAACGGGTGCACCCTTTTAAACTGGGTGTCCATTTTATTTTGTGATTTTGTCATTTTGTCACATATGTGACATGTGACATGTTATCTTATAATGCAAATATGTATTTAACTAGTTTAAATACAATTTCATGTCAAATAAATTAAACTTAATATTTTAAGTAATAATTTGTAATCACATATATATAAAATGTGTCATCTCATATTTGGTTGACATGATCTACAACTAATTGTAATTATGATCAACCAATCATGCTTATCTCAAAATGTTTCATAAACATTAAACATTCTAATATAACAATTATATTATTGAATCTTATTTAATCATATTACAATAAGATATATTTCTCACTTGTAAACTTGTTCTGATTAAGGGATTAATTAATCTGTATCAATATATAATTAATTAACTTTCTTGATTAGGGAATCGTCCTTTCGGTGTGACCTCAAGGGATCAACTGATCACCACCGTCATACGACAGTAATGTCAAACTCTAGTAAGCCAATCATTACCGATTAATGTGGATCAGTTGACTATAATGTTAATCATCCCTTTGTATTCTTGTTAATAAGATTTAATTAAGTGATCGCACTATTGTTGAGGACACTTACTCCAACAGTTTGGACACGAGCTTCATCTTGCAAGGCATCTACATGGCACGAGAGTCCCAAAGACCACCAAGTGATGGGAATAAGATGCACTTATGCCACGAGGATATAGAAATGAAATGTTGAATGCAAGCCAAACAAACTTGCTTATAATGGAGAAAAATCTCTTACATGTAGAAGAACCAACTAGACTGACCAAAAGCCAATAACCACGTAGTCACACCAACGGATTAACCAAAACAAAAATTGCTCATCAACTGGTCGTTAACCGTAGGAAACCTACCTAGGATGTAGCCAACATAGTCCGGACAAGTACTCATTTTGACATTATTTTCATCATAAATTATTATTTGGAATAACAAAAGGAAAGAAAGACAAGTATTTAGCAGCATTAATAATGAGATGGAGACCACTTATTCCAACCAAGCCAACACCACTGCAAACCCATCTCGGATCTACCCAATCACACCTCAACCGGAAAAAAATACTACATCAACTCTGGCCCATCGAATCAAAGATAACAGCAAACCCCCAACCAATCAAGTCGACAAAAAGCCAGACAATATTAACGAACACGGCCACCATCATCACCCATGCAAAAGCCCGAGACCAACACAACCTACCTTCCATGCAACTAGACTAGAAATGAAGACTTGATCAAAGACCTTAAAACACCTAATTGGACCAGGTAGGTGGGAGGACGGGCGAGGGCGAGGGGAACACCATATGGATCCAAAATGCAAGACCACATAAAACATAACGACTGGAAGAAGATGGATCATGGCCATCCTAAGGACCAAATAGGTGGGGGGAGGGGCGAGAGGGAGGGGAGCACCATATCGACCTAAAGAAAGGCACCACATAAACCACTGTGACTAAAAATGGATGGGCTATACTGTAACAACCCGAAAAGTACCCTATTTTTCTAGTGAAAATATTTTACGAATACTTTTGAGCCTGTTTAAGTTTTAAAGTGGAATTTATTGTTTCCAGTTGAATTTTGAAATTCCGAGTTCGTATTTGGAATTTTTGAGAGATTCCATGAGAATCCCGTTTTTAAGTCAAATTTGACTTTCGTTGACTTTTTCCGACTCGCCTTGTAAGTTGGAAGACCGAAATTTTATTTA
>JAIUZE010048952.1:0-10671 GCA_022085475.1 Heliosperma pusillum
TTATATATATATATATATATATATATATATACATGTGAATTACGAGAAGGATAAATAGGCATTTCAATATATAAAGATATAGGCGCATGAAGTACAAAACTGTAAGCATCTGATTATAGACAAACTCGGGGAAGACACCCTTAGGCAACTATATACACACTAGGACTTGCATCTCACCGTTAGCGGCATATACTTGATAAGATAGAGACTCGACATATAAATTGTAAGCCTCAGGTTATAAACAGACTCGGGGAAGACACCCTTAGGCAACTATATACTCACTAGGGCTTACATCTCACCGTTACTGGCATATACTTGATAAGATAGAGACTCGGCAAACAAACCACGCCAATTCATCCAACGGTCACCAATAATCAACATATAAACATCCATCCAAACATTCGATTATAGTAACATTATCTCTCACAGTTAATGACACGCACTAGCACCATGTACATAACAAGTATGATCAATTCGCATCCACGAGATAAATATTTCCCTGCACGCATACACGATTAACATTTCGTATATGTAGACTCAATTCCTCCCGGTAGGACGACGATAATAATACGGTCCTAGTCTAAACCTGGCCAGAGTCTCGGAATAACATTTTCCGATTCGACATGCGATACACATTTCGCATCCAAGACTCGGTCAAACACAGAAGCTGAGTACCCCAAATTCGGTCAACCTTCACGAAAGAGGCGGAAAGAGCACCAGCATCATAAACAAGCGGTACGCTACATACAATGACACCACCTTGAAAATATACGACATTTGACGGCCAGGTCGATCAACGCATAGCGTTCGCCTCCCAACAACGTCGTCATATCTCCACTAAAACATGCATACAAGCATTTGTGATACTTCTCCTCGTTTCGGCATTCGAGTCTAACGAGCGAGGAGGTATAGCCGGGGAATGAGTGTTCATAGCTGATGCGTGTCTTTCATATGCGTTTATTCTCTCATTTGACACGTATTTCTATGCTTATTACGTAGCTTTTAGCTATTATTATTCCTCTATTTGCTTCTTTGGGTTGTGTTGTAATTTTATAGGTTATTACCCAAGAAGGAGCAAATGCAAGCCAAATCCTTTCAAGAAAGTAAGTTTGAAGGAATTTCAAGAGCCTTATGACACTAGTGTCAACTTTGAAGAGCCATATCTCAAGATCTACAATTGATAATCCAGTGATTTCAATTGGAGATGAAAGCTTACGCTCTTAGCTTTCCAACGCCACCAAAAATGCATGATTTGACCAAGTAACGAAGAAATGGCGGCCTCTTGAAGTTCAGTGCGCAGTGCAGGAAATTCGCCAGACTTTTAGTCGATCGACTATCTGAAGTTGTCGATCGACCACTTGAAGAATTTAGTCGATCGACAGAGCTCATTAGTCGATCGACTAAAATCATCACGACATCCTTTTTAGTCGATCGACTAGACCATTTGGTCGATCGACTAATTCTAGTAATCAGACGGTTATTTTGTGACTCTGGCCCATTAGTTAATTACTCTAGCTTATGGATTTAGTATTTAAGCCTTATAAGACAGAATAATTAGGTTATCTTTTTTACACTGTTAAACATTCTACGTTTCTTTAGCAACTTGAGATCTAAGACTTTGAATCGATCTTTCTCCCTTCTTCTTGGTATTGAATCCTCTTTTATATCAATTCCTTTCTCTTATTCTCGTTCTTTAATTTCTTTGTCTATTAATCGTTGTCTTTAGCCATGTTTAATTCAATTCTTATTGTTGTAGTTAATTTCATTAGATACAACATGAGTAGGTAATTCCTCTATGCTAGGATTTAGGGGAACTGCGGTTATGCGATGATATATTGTTAGATTATTAGTTAATTCATAACTATTGGTTTGTATTGTTAATCGTTGCATTAATTGTTAGTAAATTGGTTAAATGCATGTGACCGATTTGTTAGTTTGTTAAACCTTGACCTAGATCGTAAGATACGGAGAGGGTAGAACTTGCAGCGAACAATAGAATTCCCTAATTAGAGCGAAAGCTAAATTAGTAATTCTAGGGCGAATAGTAGACCGGAAGGAACTATCCATTACCCTTCAAACCATGTTTATGTTAACCTTTTGATTCTTTAGTTGACCGTGGTAACCCGATATCCTAGCTATTTCTCTTATCATATTTCGATAAACTTTCTTGCTTTATTTCTCTTCCCTTTATTTCTCTTTCCTTTACTACTTGTAGTTTAGAAAACACACAATTTAAACCCAATTTGTTACTCAGACAGATTATTAATTAGCAAATAGAATTTCTTTAGTCTCCCTGTGGATACGATCCCGACTTCCTCTACTGCATTAGTTTAGGCCAGTTGGTTATCTTTGATTAGGCGTGCGATTTAGCCTGTCAATAGCACTTGACATTTAGTGCTCAAATCATAACATATGTAAAACCGACTCAAAGGGGGACATATCAAAAACCGTCACAAAACATGTGATATAAGCGAATGGAATATCATATATTCTAAACATGAATATTTAATGATATTACGTAAATTTATACGATAAACGAACCATACAAACTATTATAAATGAATGTATAAGAAAAGAAATGAAGAAAATCTCAGGGGGGTGCCAGCCGGTCAAGGGGACCGGCTGCCGGCTACCCAGCTGGCACTTCAGCAACAAATGAAAAACAATTAAAATACAGTGGAGTCCCAGCCGGTCATGGGGACCGGCAGCTGGCTACCTGGCTGGGAACAACACAACACCAAAACACACGATTTCCTTCTGCCGCGTTCCCAGCCGGTCGGCTGACCGGCGGCCGGGCGGCCGACTGGGACTACTTTCACCCGTGAATAAACATAGTTCAACCTTAAACTTCAACAATCATCAATAACTATCATCAACTATCAACAATCATCAAAAATCATCAACAAACCTTAACCAACACAAATACTAACAATACTCAACTAATTCTAATCATATTCATTATTGTTTAAACACATTAAATACCTAGTAATCGTCACTAGACAATTAGTAAACATCATCCACAGCATGTAAACACACGTAATGATATCGAGTAACCCTTCACCGTTACCTTTTTGCGTCTTCAATCGATTTCTAAGCCTTCCTCCACTAGATAGTAATCCTTATCGGGGTCTTGAAGGTCTCCACCTATACAAAGACGACAAAAGATGAATATAATTCACCTTTGAGAAAGACGGAAAAATTGAAAATGAGAAAGACGGTAATTTTATTACCACAAAAGGTAGAGGACGATAAGAGAGGAAGATTATGATGAAAATTAGAGGATTTGAGTGAGTAATGAAGGAGTAGTGAGGAATTTGAGTTGATGCATAAATGGAGTTTAGGGTTTTGGTGGCTTGGTGAGGAAGAAGGAATAAGTGGAAAAAGAATGAGGGAGATAGGGTTTAAGGGGATATAAGGGGGAGAAAGTGGAAAAATATGGAAAAAGCCTAAAAGCGCCTTAAGGCGTAACTCACACGGAATTTCGAGTAAAGTCCGATTACGAACTCGGATTTGCTAAATTAGACACGGGAAACTAAGTTCTAGACTAAATCTAAAATTACGCTGAAAAGTATCCGTATAATATTTTTAAAATACAAATAGGGTCCTTTTGCGGGTGTTACACTTTTAAAAGAACTACTTTCCCTAAGGTTGTTACGAAAGTCGTGAAAACGTTTATTTAGAATCAAAACTACATCTGAATGTTGTTTCTAAATATCCGTTATTTGAGCTTTAGTTTCCTTTAATTACTGAGATGAAGAGTCAATTTCCTTCTTTTGATCTGAGATTTTAATATCCATAGATTTTATCTCAGTCCTAAGAAGTTCATTGGCTTTTCTCAACTCTAAGGTTATAGCTACGGCCTCAAGATGTTTAATATTGAGTTTTAACTCTGAGGTATAGCTTTATTAGCTATAACTTTAGACTCAAGGGCTATTTTCTCAGCAATCGTGGATTCAGAAGTTGTGGCTGAATTAGCCATAACCTTAGAATTCAACTTTCTTGTTCTGGATTTTAGAAGTTAATTCTCTTTGGCAATGTCAAAAATATTCTCTCTCAATTCGTTTATTTCAAGACTTTGCTCACGACATTGATCAAAGGTTTGCTCAAAGTAATCTATCATGGCATTCCTAGGCAATTTTTTAACTTGATTCTTAAGACGAATAAAACTTACCTCATCAATTTCGCCGTCTGAATCTGATTCTCCTATCAAGCAAAATTCTGATCTTGAGTTGTTAGAGTCATCATCACTGTTTGTGATTAGGTCTAGACTCATGTTGCTTAGATAGAGATTTGCGACCTCCTCATCTTCAGATTCTTTGTCATCTTCAGTGTTAAGATCTCCCCAGCATGATGCTAGCCTGACTTGCTTGAATTCCCTTTTGGTCTTGTCCCGTTTAGCTTTGTCTTTAATCGTCTTCCATGTGGGAATTATCCTTGATGATGTGGTCTGTCTCGCCACATTTGAAGCATCCCTTATTGGTGAATGAGGGTGTAAGTCATTAGGCTTTTTGTTAAAAGGTTTGTTGGTGTTAAAATTAGATTGCTTTCCTTTGACTAGGTTCTTTTTAAAACGCCTCACAAACAAGATAGTCTCATCTTCTATATCGTCTTCACTGTCACTAGCTTGGAAAGCTATACTTTTACCTTTGCTAGAATCCTCTTCAGGCTTGTCGAGTTGGGGCTCGTGTGCCATGAGAGAACCTATTAGCTCTTCGTAGGTTAGAAGAGTAAGATCTCTTACTTCTTCAATCGCAGTCACCTTGGATGTCCATCTCTTAGATAGACTCCTAAGGACCTTTCTTACGATATCCTCATAATCGAATTTTCTCCCAAGATTTCGGAGTTCATTCGTTATGCTTGAAAAACGTGCCGACATACTGTTGATTGATTCATTCTTCTCCATTGAGAAGAGTTCGTACCTTTGAATGAGTACGTCAATCCTATGCTTTTTCACAAGGGCATTACCTTCGTATGCAAGTTCAAGACCATCTCATATTTCCTTGGCCGTAGTACAAGACGAGAAACGATCAAACTCAGTGCTTATCATACTGTTTTGTAATAATGTTATGGGTTTTGAGTTTTTCTCTGCCTTACTGTAGTCAGCCTCAATATAGTCATTTTCGTCTTTCTCATAGGTTGTGCCGTTTTCAAATACAGCCAATATTTTGTTAGGACCGTTTTGGATGATCTTCCAACATTCCCAATCATGTCCCTTAATATAGTGTCTCATCATGTTCTTCCAAAGACCATAGTTCTTCCCTTCAAAGATGGGAGCTTTTAGGTGTTTGGATTCCATTTATCAAAAGATTTAAAATAGGCAAAAAATAAAATCAATGGATCAGTCTCAAATTATTGATTCTCCGTATAAGCATGTAGTAGTAATATGTAGTAGTAATATGTGGTTTGAATTTATTGATTAAACTCAACCCAAAAAATTACTTGTAACGTGTATGAAATAATAAAATACGTAAACAAATAAAAAGACACAAGACACAAGGGATTTTTGAAGTGGTTCAGTTTCACAACTCGAAACCTACTCGCACAACTTACTCTTATTGTAACTCAAAGTTGAGTACCATTAAATACTCGATTAAAAGTTGAGTATCGCTAAATACTCGATTTTAACTTACGTTAATAAGAAAGTGTTTTTGATTGTTCTTGGTGTTCACACAATTGAACGTATAAGAAACAATTCTAAGACAATTATCCAATAACGTTTTTCTCAATAATAATTCACGAGTATAAGTGCGGCTTTTCGAAAATAAGGTTTTTGCAAAATAAAGATTTTACTTTGAAAATATTTATCACAATGCAAAAATATAAAATCTAGTATGAAAAGCTTAGTATTGAATGCATGGGAAGCATTAATATTTATAGTGGAGAGGAAAACTAAGTTTATATTAGAAACCCAAGCTCTAGTCGTGACCTCCCTTGGATAATAAGGAAGATATAAGGATAAATTTAAAACCCTAGTAACCTATCTGCCTCCCTTGTGAAACAAGAAAGATATTTAGGTTTACAACTTACTTAAACCCTAATTGAACCTATAGGCTATTCACAAGTGGCGCGGCTCATAAGCCTTGACCACGTGAAACCCTAGTCCATTATTGGGCTTTAGTAAATTAAATTAGGGTTTCGTCTTAAACATATATGAAAACCCTAGAGAGCATGACAACTCATAAGTTGTTTTACTAATCAATAGAGAAATCATAATAATATTCAAAATAAATAAATTTAAACCTTAATCTACTATAAATACTTTTATTTAAAAAGATTATTTAAAACTATATTCAAAAACCGTTTTGATAATATAAAACAACCACCCTATTTTCACAGCTCCAAAGTTATAGTAAGATCACCTATAACTTTGAGATTGGTAAGTAAGGTTATAGTTAAAACAACTATAACTATACTTCCCAACATTATTAAAGAGAAGTACCATTATTGGACGACGACCTATACTATCAAATCTTCATGGAGATCATTGTTGTATTGATCATCACTTCATTCAATTCTTGAGCTCCTGATCTTGAGCTCCACAAGCTTCCTTAAGACTTCGTCTTTTATCTTGAGCTTGATAGTCACCAAAGTTATAGTAGAAACACCTATAACTTTACTTTAGCATTTCCAAAGTTATAGTACAAGGAGATATAACTTTGCTTCACCTTTGCTTCACAAATCATCAAGGTTATAGCTAAACTTGTTGGAGCTAGTGTCCTCCACAGTTAGTGCAATAACATAAATAAATCTCTGTAGGTTCACAGGGTATACTTTGTATAATAATCAGTTGATTAACGTTTATCAATAACGGTTGGCTTGCTAGATAAGTTTGACGTTATTGTCATACAGATGGCGGTGATCAACTGGTCCTTAAAAGTCACACCTAAAGGATGTGTTTGAGAGATGTGATTATTTGAGAAAATAATCATATTGATGCCCTATTATATGACTAAAAAGTTAGTCAGTGTATTTGACTAAAAGGTTAGTCAATGTGATGATGAGACGATTATTTAATAACGATTAAATAATATAAGCTGAGACGAATTAAAAGTAATTCGTAATTAAATATAAACTGTTGTATTTAATCAGCATATATATAATGTAAGCTTATGCGAATTAAAATGTTAATTCGTAAATTGAATATAAAATGTTATATGGAATTAGCAAATTATAATTATACGGATAATTATAATTAACGTATATATTATACGATTGTCATATTAGATGTTGTCAGACCGGTATTAATGTATCGACTACAAAATGTTGTATGGACATATTAATACATGACAACAAAAATGACATTTATAATAATAATACACATTATATATTAAAGCGAATTTAACCGAAATAAAGTCCAGATTCACTCTGGAATTTTCGGTCAATGGGTAGTTATTTTGAGGAGAAAAATCTCCTCATAAAAAACCCTAATGAGCCGTGAGATAAGAGAGGGAGTGAAGAAAAAAAATTCTAACCCTAATTCATTTCTCACTTGTGCCTCCATCTCTTCACATCACAAGATCAAAAAGTTAACAGTAACTTTTGACAAAAATATTCTAGCAAATTAAAGGGCATTTCTCATTCTATCTTGGGTGCTACGAGTAGGAGATATCATCATTTTGATATTGTTCTTAGGCCTTTAAGCAAGGACTAAAGGTTATTTCTAATCTCTCGCTTATTATGCATTTTCGTTTATGACTATTAATCATATAATCATAATTTCATTATAATCCTGAATGATTTAAAGGGAAGTATACGGATATTTTCCCACAAGTGGTATCAGAGCCAGGTTTATGAAATTGTTTATATGATTTTCGTAAATTTTGAATTTGTATAATATTTTCAAAAAAAAAAAAAAAAAATTCATTTCGGCAAAAACAAATTTTTATGCTGTGTGTTTTATTTTTTTGGTGTTCCATTTTGATTCAAATATTGTTATTTTAAAAGGTTGAGATAATAATATATGAATTTGTAGATGTTTTGATTGAATAATGATTGAATTAAAACGTAAATGGAATTTGATATGAATGTTTATGAACATCCTTTTGCTTTATATTTTCGGTATAAAATGATCTAGATATTCATGTTAAAAGGTTAATTTGAATCATCTATTTTGTATCAATGTTTAATATCGATTAGATATTGTTTGTTTGTACCGATCTAGTTAATATAAGCATGATCGAATTAAAACCGTTTAATTTGATTTTTTTTTCTGCCCGTGTACTGTTCATGTACTGTTCACAGAATAAAAAAAAAATTCTGTTTTTTTTTTAAATGGCAGCAACTGCAAGGTTTTTTTTTTTTTTTTGTAAAGTTTTTTCTGTTTTGTTATAAACCGAGAGAAAAGAAAAAAAAAATTTGGGTACCTGCTACTGTTCATACGTGAACAGTAATTATAAAAAAAAAATTCGTTTTTTTTTCTTATACCGTTTTTTGTTTTGTACATTATTAAGATAATGTAGGATTGTTTTTGTGAAAAAGTTCACAAATTTTTTGATACGCGCATGTTATTTTAAAAAGGTTTAAAATAATGTTGTTGTTATTCATATTGATTATGAATTTCATTGGATTTTGATTGAAATCTAGTGATGGATTACGGAATCGTCACATGATTTAATGGTGATTTGGATAATTAATCAACATAATTTATGCATTATGTTTTGTATGATTAATTTTAGTTGATGCTTTTATTATGTTGAATGTTGTTTGAATGGTTTAATTTTACGCATTTTTGTACAATCAGTTGTAATTTACTAGTGTGGCCGTAGTAGATTATGTTTTCGTAATGATGGAAACATAGTCTTGGTTGTAATTTGAGATCTCGTATCTCCCCTATGTAATTTTAATTTTTGGAATCATTTTGAATTAGAATGTAAATAGGTTTACATTTGTAATTTTTAAAATGTATTTTGAGAAGATTCAAGATGGAGATCGGATGGCTCACTCCCGCTATATGGACCAAGGTGGAAAATCAAGTCAAGCTTCTCGGGTCCATAAGGATTGATTCCAAACTTTTATTTTGTTCATTTTCGTAGTTAGGCCACACTAGGTGTTTTATTTTGCGTTTTATTTTTCCATTCTCGTTGCTTTATTCACATGATAGATAATTGCATCATATTCCGCCTAAACCAAACCACCTAAAAATGCATGACAAATGATTCATACAGTTTGAATATTTTAATCTTGGACATACAGATGTCACTCGCTTTTAGGGCCATCACCTTAGTTTAAATTATTCTCGAGTTGCTAGACATTCGTTCACTTAAAATGAGTTAAAGTTAAGATGCTGGGACCTTCCCCTATAAATAAAATTGAGACTAGTCTTTATAGGGAAAACTATTATGAACCCCTTCTTCGTCGGAAGTCCTAATATGACCCCTTCTACGTTGGGTAAGTAGTGAGTGTTGACCTATTTTTATCTCAACATTATAGTACAAGTAATATCTCGTGATTATGATGGATTAAAGATAGAATTTACAGAAATTTATCGACCAGGAATTCTAAAAGTAGAATTAGCCAAGAGGTTGGCTTATCAATTTACAGAAATTGAGTCTTGGGATCATTTATATAATTCTTGAGGGAGGTCAATTGTATAAATGCATGAGTCATCGCATTAAACAGTTTTTCATTAGACTCAAATTTTAAAACGATGAAACTTATCATATTTATTTTCTTTTTCACAGTCTTATATACAGATATAACTGCTAAATAACAAAAATGGCTGGCCATACTGATGACCCAATGCCAAGTGCCACGCTCGGACGTGAGTCCTGGCTTAAGATGTTCATGGACACTATGAATCAGTCAACACGACTGAAGAATAACGGGTCCAACTTTGCGGACTGGGAGGCGGCATTACGG
This sequence comes from Heliosperma pusillum, assembly GCA_022085475.1. NCBI lineage: Eukaryota > Viridiplantae > Streptophyta > Magnoliopsida > Caryophyllales > Caryophyllaceae > Heliosperma > Heliosperma pusillum. The sequence goes on from JAIUZE010048952.1 coordinate 9,859, forward strand.
AATGCTGCCATTGTTGACGGTAAGCTCAAGTACTTGACTGAGCCACTACCGCCCAACCCAGGCCCCAATGCAGGAGCAAATGAATCACTTGCTTATAGTGATTTCGTAATGGAGGGGGTGCGATAAAGAACGTACTCATCTTTTCAATGGAATCCAATTTGCAAAGACGATTCATTGTCCAAGGTGCAAACAAGATTTTCACCACGCTCTCTAACGAGTTCTCGAAAGCTCCGAGGATCGTTAGCTATGAGCATACATGTCGCTTCTTTGAAGCGAAACTCCAGAAGGGCCAAGCGGTTAGCCCACACATTCTTGAGATGATTGAGAATGTCGAGAAACTGGAGGCACTTGGTTGTAAAATCGATGAGAAGATTGTCATAGACCGCGTTCTTCATTCACTTCATGATGGTTTTGCCCTTTTCAGGGCAAATTACTATATGAATGATATGAAGAAGAGTCTTCATCAGCTCCACTCACTCCTTGTACAGACAGAGAGTGATCTGAAATTGAGTGGGAGTCTGAAACAGGACGTACTCATGATTGCCAACAAGGGAAAAGGTAAGGGCAAGGCTAAGGCCAACCTAGCTGTAGGGAAGCCGAAATTCAAAAAGCCAGGGCAAGGCAAGAGTGGGCCTGGTGAGTCTAGCGGTAGCTCACAAGGCAAGACAAAGAGCGATGAAGGTAACGTGGAGTGCCACCATTGCCACAAGCTTGGGCATTGGAGGAGGAACTGCCTCGTGTACCGTGAGGACATAAAGCAGGTCGCGTCTCTCCTGTTGATATGTCTTCTTCTTTTATTCATATGATTGAGAT
>JAIUZE010048957.1:0-17171 GCA_022085475.1 Heliosperma pusillum
CTTTGTTGTATTTCCGTATTTAGTTGTAATATTTTGACACACCTCGTGTTATATATCTTGCATGTTTAAAGGTTTTTAAAATACCGTATTTCCGCATATTATTTAACATGCTTGTATGTTTTATATTTCCGCATTCGCGAGGGTTGTCACAACGGTATTATTTGATTTCTCTGCTTAATGCACGTTTGTTGGGATTTCAAATGTTGAAAGCCCATATGAAAATGAGGTGGACTTTGGAGAGTTATTTGCCAAGGGCACGGCTAGGGAATTCCTTGTGCAGGACGAGTTTCTTTTTAAAGAGAACCGTCTTTGTATTCAGAGACACCCAATTCGGGAGCTACTGGTTCGGGAAGCTCATGGGGGTGGTTTGGCTGGTCATTTTGGTGTAGCTAAGACCATGGAGGTGCTTAAGGAACATTTTCTTTGGCCCAAAATGTTCGGGGACGTGACAAAGATTGTGGCAAAATGTGTAACATGTAAGATGGCTAAGAGCTCATTTAATCTGGGTCTGTATCGTCCATTGCCGGTTCCCGTGGGGCCTTAGGAGGATGTCTCTATGGACTTTATTGTCGCTTTACCTCGCACGCAAAGAGGTAACGATGCTATCATGGTGGTGGTAGATCGGTTCTCGAAAATGGCTCACTTTATTCCTTGTCACAAGACCGACGATGCTTGTAATATTGCGGATTTGTACTATAGGGAAGTGGTGCGTTTACATGGTATTCCAAAAATTATCGTTTCCGACCGAGATTCAAAATTTTTAAGTTACTTCTGGAATACTTTGTGGAGGAAGGTAGGAACGAAGCTTTTGTTTAGCAAGTCGCATCACCCGCAAACGGATGGGCAAACCGAGGTAACAAATCGAACTTTGGGAACCTTGTTGCGTGGGTTGGTAAGTAAGACACAAAAGGATTGGGATATTAAGCTTGCTCATGCCGAGTTCGCTTATAACCGGTCTCCTACTTATGCTACGGGTCGGTCTCCTTTTGAAGTCGTTTATGGGCTAAACCTGTGTGCTCCACTCGATTTGATTGCATTACCTAGTGGGGAACTAGTTCATAAAGACGCTGAGTCCAAGCTTAAGTCAATGATGAAGCTCCACCAACATTTTCGTGATCGTATTGTTGAAATCAATGCCACTTATCAACGAAAGGCAAACAAGCATAGGAAACCTCGTGTTTGGGTCCATTTAAGAAAGCAACGATTTCCAAGTAAGCGGAAAAATAAACTCATGTCGAGGTCCGAGGGTCCTTTTAAGGTAATTTCTCGTGTCAATGACAATGCTTATAAGGTCGAATTACCCGGTGGCTACGGTGTGCATGCCACATTTAACGTGGGAGATTTATCCCCATATGTCGATGATGACGGTCTTACGGAATTGAGGTCAATTCCTTTTGAAGGGGGGGGGGATGATACGGTGGGGGACACGAATGATACTGCTCGTGGTTTGCTGGACCATGCACTTATGTTAGATGAAGAAATGTCGAGTTCGAGGGCTCAGTTCGTTAGTTTGATCACCTGCATTGGATCTGTCTAATTACAAGGCTCTTCTACAAAGACAATTAAGTTGCACTTTATTTATTCAATAAAGGGTGATTATTGCCCCATTTAGTGAGTTGTTTATTACCATGCGTTTTGTTGTTTACTGCTTTTATTTGACCATAATTAGTTAGTTAATGGTGTCATTAGGAGTCTTTCAATTGCGGTAAACGGTTGTCACCTTAAGGCTATTTATAGTCTTGTAGATGGTAATTTTTATTCATTCAGAAATTTAATCAAATCAAAATTGCTTGTTAGCACAATTATTGTTATTATTCGAACGCGTTTTGAATATTAACTTGATCGAACTCAATAGGTCTTGAATCTGTTTAAAGTTGTCGAATTATAGGTCTAATTCTACAACTTTTATCGTTACCATAAATCGCATACTCGAACTTTGTTCGTGTGCTTTTCTTTAATTCGCTTCCGCACCTTAAAATTCGTATCAATTTTGAAGGACGATAAAGCGGGATACTCTATTTTTTGTTTTTTTTGGCAACGGTAAAATATAGTTTTATACAGGTGGCATTTGACTCATTTGGTCAAATGCACTTATTATAATAAAACCGTACACTAAAAGGAAATAGTAACTACATTGGGAAACCAAAACCAAATAGTGTTGGTGGCGTACGGATCGCTGAACCAATGAGCTAGTCTCCATCTTCTTTATCCTCTACATGACTCACGACCTCCGGGTACCAATGAGTCTCTTGGGCCACCGAGAGAGAGCAAAGTGCACTTACGCCACTAGGACGTAGAAATGAATGGTTGAATGCCGTCCAAGACGGTTGGCCTCGAATGGAGAGAAATCTCCTACACTTTGAATCACATTCCATGTGGACAAGAACCCCATGGCCAAGAAAAGTGAGTAAATATATAGGTTGCAAAAGAGAAGCCATTTTAAACAACCTCCTAACCAACGACATCTCAAAAGGCCAACTCGAGATGGTCATAACACAAGTCGAATGTAAAGCTACCATGACCCTTAGGATTAGTAATACGATAAAACTAGTTATCACCCCAAAGATTAAGGGACAGGACACCCTTAACGAAAAGTTAATTATTAGCAGAAACAGAAAAAGAGGAACGCTAAGGGCACACGTCATTAACAAGGTTGGTATCCACCACAACCAACCCCACCAACGCCATCACCCAACCCAAATAATCCTCACCCAAACCGATTCAACATCAATGACAAAATAGCAGCACCAATGTACCAAAAAAGAAGAAAAGATCATGAAGACGCCAAATACTTACTTAACGCTCGAAGCTCGGAAAACAACCAAAGAACACTACCCACCAACCACGAACAATGAAAATCTGCGACACAACGTAGACCCCACAAAACACAGGAAACTTGAAACCGAAAAACCGCACAAAACAGAAGTGACTCAGACTCGAATGTAGATCCAAAAATGCTCCCGACGACAACAAAAGACAACATAACCCGAGAGGGGACCCGACACCGACCCATAAAAAAAACCATGCATGTCATCCATGAACCAGTAGGTGGGGGAAGGGGCGAGGGAGAGGTTTACACCATATCAAATACATGAACATCCATACAAGGAGGAGATAAAAACACGACATATAGGGGGAGACAAACCGAAGAAGTGGGGGAAGGGGCGAGGGGAGGGGGAAACACTTCTCCGGTATCTTCACGGGAGCAAATGACTAGATCACACCCCGAAGACAAGACCATGGAGCGGTCGGGAAACAAGACGGACAACATGCATTGAAGATACACAACATGAGGAGGTAGGAAGTTCGGTCAAAATCTGAAGAGACGGAGCGGAGCGATGGCAAAATCCGATGCTCACAAAGTGGTAGAATCGGTGTTGATTTCGTCTTAAAAGAATCGGACCGCCGAAAATGGGCCATAGAGTAGCCACATCTCCGGCGAAGGGTTGAAGGATCAAAAGGGAGAGAGATGGGGATGGGGCGGCGGCGGCGGATCAAAGAAAATAGGGTTAGTTTTGAGGGTTTTTTCAGAGGAAAATCTCTCTCTAAGAAGTTAGAGAGAGACCGGGCCTTTTTGTGGTACCATTATTCCAATCTATTTTTTGTTATTGTTAAACCATAATTCATATTAATGAGAGTATATGTGTTAGTTTTGACAATTACTTTCGAAATTGTTTAGTTTTTTTTGGTAATATAACTTGCCAAGAAAACAAGAAACGCAGTACAACTGTACAAGTGCTCAAGCTGGAAAAAAAAACTTTAGTTTAATACACAAATAATGGCAAATCATCGTCATGGACTCACGGGTGGTAAGTGTGAAGGAATCATCTTAACGCGGAAAATTTTCAATTTATAGAATGATACAAATAGAAATCATTGTTGTTGATAGTTACTCCACTCCATACTGCTCATTTGTTTACTTTTGCTTTTTGCACAAAGACCAAGGAAATAGTAGAGACAATTTGTGTCTGTTTAGTACTCCATCCATCTTGGTCAGTGCTGTCTTTTCATTTTGGCACAAAGACCAAGGAAAGACCGAAAGAGTAAGACCATTTGTGGTTATACTTAGTGGATGACCAGCAGACATTTCCCATCGGAGGATCAAATTACTCATAGAAAATCTTATTAATATAGAAAGGACAACAATTGCCCGAGACACCAATAAAGAAATAGGGTAACAATTAATCGGGATAGAGGAAGTAGATGACAAGTGGAGAGTAGTCCTATTGGAATTCAAATTACCCATAGAATAGTTTCCTAAGATTAAAAGATAAACTAATGAATAAGTCACCCTAAAATGAAAATGATAAATAAATAATCGGGACGGAGAAAGTAGTTACTCGGTTCAGAAAAGGGATCACAAGTTCATAACCCAAGAGGATATAATCAATCTGGATTGCCAAAAAGAAGGGAACAAAAAAGATCGAGGTTTCAATGGAAAGAGGCTTATATGTGTGTGACTGTCCAATTTGATGGCCTGAAAATATCGTATCAATTGCTTCGTTCATGTTTTTAGAGACCCATGTGATATGTGCCACAAAAAAAAAGACCACTTGGCCCAAGTTCAATTACAATCATTGTTCAACTTTTATTTTAAAAAAAATCAGAAAGAAAATTAGGTTAATCACTTAAAATATGACCAAATTATATCATGATCTGGTCAATACTTTAAAGACCCGTCTTATGATGAAGGTTCGGTGTGAGAGACACGATATAAACCGTGGAAGAACTAAAACATAAAAGATAAATATAAAGGTTGGAAATTGCTTGTGCTTTATTACCTTAATGTTCTATTACATATATACTGGCCTTTAATGAGAAAACTAGGAAAGAAGTATGTGTGCAACGGCCAGTGGCGGACCGGGGGGTCGCAAAGCACCGCACGTGCACCCCCTCGGATTTTGGGATTTTTTTTTTTAAAAAAAAGGTGTACATTAAATATGTATAACATTTACCTGTCATATAGGATAAGAATAATAGTTTGGTGCAGTGGTTAAAGTCTTTGTATGTGGGAGAAGTGGTGGGGGGTTCGAGCCTCCATAACTACTTTTGGAGTAGTTTATTTTTTGAAACTATATAATTTCCCCTCAAGTCCCTCCTTATATGCTCCAAACATTAAAATTCGTTATTTTTTGAAACTATATAATTTCCCCTCAAGTCCCTCCTTATTTGCTCCAAACATTAAAATTCCAATTTCCGACTTTTAGAGTACTTTATTTTTTGAAACTATATAATTTTCCCTCAAGTCCCACCTTATTTGCTCCAAACATTAAAATTTCAATTTCCGGATTTCGTACTTTGATTGTTAATTTCAAATATTATTTGCTTTGACGACCAATTTCAATTTGTTCACTTTAATTTTTGTATAGATTGTTAACTCCAAGTTCTCTATGATGAACTTAATTTATCAATAATTTTGTTATAAGACTATGTTATCTATTTATGCTATGAATATTGATAACTTAGTTCTTTACTTCTTCGACGACCGATATCAAATTCAAATTTCCCAATTTTTAATTTGATTGTTAATTTCAAATTCTATTAGCGTAGACGGCCAAGTTCAATTTGCTCAATTCCAATTTTGTAATTTAGATTGTTAATTACATGTTCGATATAATGAATTTAACTATTTAATTTATCAATAATTTTTTTTGTTGTCTATTTGTGCTATGAATATTTTTTTTATTTTTAATTTTTGTCTAAGTGATAACAATGTTGTATTGAACAATTCAGAACATGAAATCTGGCTTGTTCGATGACATTAATTTCATTTATTTGTATTTTTTTTACGACCATTGACTTTTAACACAAAGAAAATTTTTACTTATTATCTTTTTTTTTATATTATACGCAAAAAAAAAATTATTTAAATGTGCACCCCCAATTATAAAGCTCTGGGTCTGCCACTGGCAACGGCTATTTTCCTATATGACTATATTACAATAATACAACCGATCTTTTCGTAATTACAATAGTTCTATTACTCGGTTGAGTCTTTTGGTTGATCCCTTAAAAACCCGTCGTACTTGAATACTTTGAAACCATAGTTACGAATAATCAGGGGCGGAGCCAGGATTTAAAACTTGGGGTAGCAAAAAATTTTGTCATATAATTGTGTCTTACAAAATTAGAGATCGTAATTTGCAAAATGATTTTGTAATATAAATCCTTATTACATTCATAATGTGAATCCAATGAATGTTACGTAGTATCTTGTTATATTTCATCAAATCAAACAAAGTAACAAGCTCTCATTTCCTTGTTTTAACTTATTTTCATTATTTGGCTACTATTTTAAATTTAAATTTGTTTTAAAGGTGCACAAAATAAAGTTGCTCCCCTTATTTTAATAACCCTTTCTCATTTGAAAATTTCTAAAACATTTTGAAAATAAAGACTATCCGCAAGACGCAATTCTCATTTATAGAATAAACTCATTAGTATAGAAACAGAAACAAAAACAATGAACTTATTAATTCATCGGAAAAATGAATGACAGATACCGTAGTTAAAAAATCTGAAAATTAAATTGAAGTAAATCGATCAAATAAAAGGGGAATAGTGGGGCACGAAATTCAAGTCATTATCAACTTCTAAAAATATTTAATGCATTGAATAGTTGCTTAGGGAGAAAAAAAACAATAAAAATGGTTGAAATAAGGCTCGAACCCCTGACGTATCAAAATAAATCAATACAATAACACCAGCTGTGCTACTCACATTTCATGTCTGTTAATGCGCATGTTAATATGTATTTGGTTGCATAGTGTTCAAGTTATTTTGGGGTAGCGGATTTTAATTTTTGAACCGATTTTTTTGGATTTGGGGTAGCAAGTGCTACCCCTTGCTACAAGGTAGCTACGCCCATGGTTACGATAATGACTTGGACAGCGCTTATTAGACTTGAAAACTGGTTAAATTCAATCTAGTTAAAAGTAAGACATCAAAAAATATTATACTAACCTGTGATGTTGTGCGGAAGCGTTGTGTTAGGCCTCTGCTGCTTTGATGTCCACTATTTATAAATTTTAATAATATGATATTGTCCGCTTTTGGCCAAGACCGCACGGATGTACTTTTGGGCTCCTTCACAAAAGGACTAGTACTATTATATTTGTGAACACTTATAAAGATATTATTTCACCTTTATTCTACCGATGTGGGACATGCGTTTGCACCCACACATGTCAAAATGTTATCTAGCTCCAAGAATAGTTCTTCAATCCTGTAATTAATTAAGTTTAGACCAATTATTCACAAATTGATCATAGTGTGCTTATTTTGGCACTCTTTATATCAATCGTACGCTATGGTGTATTGCAGTATTGGCCATGTTATATGTTTGCATCGTCAATGAGATTTGCATAGATCTCTAAATTTCATACTTAGGGTTTAGGTTAGGCAAATTGTACGTTACCTATTTTCATCGATCTTCAAAAGTAAGTCGACAAATTATGTCGACGCGGAAAATGGATAGGGCATGAAAATGTGAAGAAAGCTTCCTAGAAAAATTAAGCTAAATCATTGGAATACATTACCAGCGCATTACGATAGTAGCTTAAATGTGATGTCACAAACGTAAGCTAGTACCAACTAGCTTATCATTGGATTTGCTCTAAAAATAAACCAATCAAATCATGAGATAAATCAACATACCTAGTAATATAATTAATCAACTTAATAACATATTAAGATAATTTAAAACGAATGGCCTGCTAAAAATAATTTTTTTTACCATTGTGTTCATCTCGTCGGGATATGGGATTTAAAAAAAAATCATCAAAAACGGATGCCACAAACGTTGGAACTTTTTCGTTTTTTATCATAATTTTTTTTGTAAAAATTTAAATGGTTTTTATCAAATAGCATTGTTGATATTAATTATCGATAAATAATATACAAAAATTAACGTTAAAACGATAATGTTGTTCGTTAAAAAGTTAATGTTGTTAGCATTCAAATTGTTTTGAAATTATTGTCCTTCACTATCTTAAAATGATTCACCGTCAAATAGGGGAGATCTTAAGGATTTTTTTGAAGCGGTTTTTTTAAATTTGAAATCGGAAAAAAAAATAAAAAAAAATAAATAGGAGGGCGGTGGATATTAAATGGGGTTTTTGTTACTAAAGGAAACAATAGTAATTCATAGGGGCGGAATAAGTAAAACTCGGGGTGGGATACACCAAACCCATGCAAAAACCATATAGATCATGTGACACACTGATCCCCGCTCTCTCAATAATGCAAAGATTGAGTTATTAAAAGTGTGTTGTTCAACAATAATCAAAAAGCCAATTAAAACTCACAAGTAACAGCAAGTCTTGCTTGCGGCGGACCGACGGGTCAATTCCCTCTCACAAAGTTGCAAGTGGGGTGCAAGTGGGGGGCTCCATTACCCACCCACTTGCACCCCACTTGCACTTTGTGAGAGGGAATTGACCCGTCGCAAGCTTGCGACGGGTCGGTCCGTCACAAATGAGAATTTGTGCACAAGTAAAGCATGCTAGGATAGTAACATGATTTGCAAGTACAAACTATCAAAGTATTTGTTGTTCTGGCACGAAAAGCAACACAAGTAAAACCCTCAGAAGACGACATTCGTTTAGCTTTGGCGACTAAGCTAGACCTGGCAAACGAGTCAGTCAGATCGTGTCCGGGTCAGCCAGGAGCCAGTCTCGTTGAGGAGGCATCCATTTATAACTATGATGAGGCTGATCTTACAACATAAGACGGTGTTATACAAAACCTTGTGAAACTTTGAATGAGGAGCACGAATACACGAGGAGACACAAGAAAACCAATTAGACGAGTGATAATTGAGCCGGTCTACCAATAATCATTGCATAATAAGAATTAAAAAGTACTTCCTCTGTTCCATTTGGTTGTATACGTTTGCTTTTTCACGTATGTCAATGCTCATTTTCTTTTGTTTATATCTTTAGTTACATATTATTAAAAATTATAAAAATTTGATGTTAATATTGTACACGATAAGACAATTTAAATAAGATCTCACATGACTATATTTTATGTTATATATTAGAAGTTGTAATAAAGATTATCCTTACTTATGAATAGTGTCCAAAAAGCAAACGTATACAACCAAATGGAACGGAGGAAGTACTAAATGAATAGGCAATATATAATGATAAGTTTCCTCCAGTAACTAGAGTACTGAAAACATAAACAAAGTTACAAAAATAAGAGAATAACAATGTGGCCTGAAATACTTCTCTTTAGCAGTAAACATTGTGATAAACATAGAAAACCTAGACATCAGCTTCAAGTCACCATTGTCTTCCCTATGAAAATAAATAAAAAGAAGCTACAATAACTCGATAACAACAAAGGATTACTAATGGCAATAGTTTTATCAATACTACCGATCCATGACTAGCTAGAAACCGCGTCATCCAACCTTAAACCTCTCATTTCGCTCAAATTCGCAAAGACTCCGTCAATTACATCCAAAGGAACGATATCACTATCCAACCGTAAACAAGATTGGATTCAAGTTAAGACTGAGTCTCACTTCTCCTGGTTGTCAGCAACCCTCTCCTCGAGTAATCGACCTTGCTCATCATCAACCTGAGCAACCTTCTTCTGAGCCTCTTTAGCCTTAAGAGCTTGCAACTTAGTATGATTATAATAAGCAACACCCAAGAAAGCCAACCCGTACCCAACCAAATTAATCGGGGTGACGGTATCCTTAATAACAGACCACGAAAAGGCAATCAACAACCAATCCTTAACAACCCCAGCAACATTCATAGTCAAAGCAGAAGTCTTCCCAACAAGCAAGAACACAGCAAGGTTCAATGCAAAAGCACAAACCGAGTTCGTGCCGAAAATGAACCAATCAAAATGGAAACTTGATGAATCCCTCAAAATGGGAAACTCAACCAAAAGCCAAGGAACAGACAAAAACAACAAACAACAAGGAGCAACATAATACAAAGAAGTAATTGGATTAAAACTAATACCCTTAGAAGTTAACAAGATTTGAATCATAACTAATCTAGTAGCTTCAAAAGCAACAGCACCAAGTTGTAAAGAAACACCCCAAGCATCAAATTTAGCCTCACCATATGCAGCAACAGCAACACCAACAGAAATAGACATCATATTAGCCATAGTTTGACCTTTAAAATTCTCTTTTTTAAACATAACACCAATTGAATAAACAGCAACAGGCATAAGGGCTTTAAGCATTTGAATAAAGGAAACAGATAGATAAATATAAGCTGAATTTGATAACCAAAGTGAGAATGCATATAATGCACCTATGGGTACCACTGATGATAGATATACTTCTTTCGACATCGAAACCGGTTCCACTAATTTGCATATTTTGACAAGAAAGAATGCAAGTGATGAACAAAATGACATGTGAATCATTGTTAGAGATATGGGGAATGGCCAATTGTACATCTTTCGATCTAAGATGTATTTATTGTATACTATTACTGTGAAACTAAGGAAGATCCATATAGCAACATATGTGTATGATAACACTATCTTTTTTATTACACTGTCACTTAGGGATCTACCACCTCCAGACGACATGGTTTTTTGAGTTTAAAATTGAGTTGATTTGGGATTTTTTGGGTGATTTTGATTGAAAGATTGGATTTTGATGAGTTTTTTGGGATGATTAAGGGGATTTGGGAGGTGGGTAGATGAGATTATGAAGAAAGGAGTGAGAAAATGGGGGATCTAGAGATGGAGATAATAAAGGATGCGATTGTGAGAATAATAAGTAGACAAAATGGGGGAACAACAAAAGAAGAGGAAAGCCTTCAAGTGAGGAAAAAAGGTGTTTGTTTGTGCACAAACTTTCATTTATGACGGTCACTATTCGTGACGGGTCGGATCCTCTCACAATTTTGCAAATGGGAGGACAATTGATTTTCCACTTGTCGTCTCATTTGCAAACTTGTGAGAAAAATCAGACCTGTCACAAGTAAAACTAATGGTTATTTGTAGGAGAAATGTGTTAGGTTTTGTGGGTTTAACTTCCTTAGATAATGAAATTTCCCCTTAACTTCCTTTAACCTGAGTATTATTATTATTAGCAACTCTTGTACGGAGTATAAAACTGTCATATAGTACTTCGTAAAAGACTGACTTAAAAGGAGATAAACCCACAGACAACATTTTATTTCATTATTTTAAATTTATTTTAACAACTTGATTTTATGATGAAAACAAATATATTTAAATGTACAAGTTATTAACATAAAATTTTAGGTTGTCAAAATAAAATATGTTTTTACAAATTTATTAAATAATTATTTGGGCTTTTAGTTAATGGACTAGTGTCTTACACAACAATTTGTGCATGTAAATATTATCTTTGGTCTTATCTTCTTATGGGTTCAGTCTAATAGTATAGCCTTACAGGCAATGGGGACGCTAGGACTTCAATTTTTTTGGGTACATATGAGGGGATCAGAAGCCCCGAAAATAAAAACTAGCTAATTTCTAACAAGACGAGTTAAAACGGCTCCTAAGATATTGTCGCGAAAAATGGGACGAAGTTCGTCCGGAGGGCTGTCGAAATAGGTTATAGCGTTCGACATTTAGACTCCTTTATTGGCTAACTAATCTACTAATACGTGATCGATCTTGACTGTCCAATTTCTCGATCCTACGAGATTCTTGCATCTTTGGACAATGGGTTTTAGACTATTACTGATTAATTGGTCCTCTTGAATAAACTTGACGCACACCAAATTATCCACATGTATTTGTATCTTACAAATTTCGAGTGACTGAGCGAATTCCAAGTCGGCCAACAACGCATTCATTTCAGCTCTCATCGAATTGCAAATCCCACACGAGAAAGCGTAAAATCCTATGTAAGTCCCTGTACTATCCCATCAAATAATTCCCTCACTCCTTGCCTGCCCTGCTTTACCTTTGGAAGCCCCATCGGTGTTCAGAAGAGCCCAACCGTGCGTAGGGGGGCTCCACCTAATATAACGCTCTTCTCGGGACGAACCAGGTTCAGGAATAAAGATCGCAAAGGGGTCCAACGCCCTTTTAGTCATATTAAATTGTGTGTGTATAAAATGTTATCAAAGTAATGACGTAACAATGAGAATAAGAAGATACTTATCGAAACAGAAGGTAGGCAGTGCCGTGGTAATGAAGCCACTGACTTGAAAACTATATCGGCACGACTCCGGTGGTTATCGTCTCACGCCGGTAGTTCCCCAAGGTTAACACTGTGACCCCCGTACACAACCACTTGTGTAAAGGAGCCTTGGAACGAACAGTCACTGTACCCAGAAAATGCAGCAGCAGCAGAGAAGAAGAAGAAGAGAGAGATTTTGAGAGATATTCTGTGTATGTTCTGAGCAGGAAGAACTGTCTATTTATAACAAAAATAGACAGCCAAATAGCCAAAAGACGCTCCTCTTAATTACGGTCAAAGGCGTGATTAAGGGAGTTAATTACGCTCCTTAATTCCGTCATTAACAGTCATATTTGACTGACTGTTACAGATCCATATTCAAGCAGATACACTGAATGTGGACAAAATACAAACACACACTCACAGGTTCAAAAGGATAAAAGTGGGCCAAGGCCCGCACCGCAGGTGCTCTACCCAAACCCAAACCCAAGCCGAGCCGAGTCGGGTCGGGTCGGGTCGGCGCGCGCGCGTGTGTGTTTGGACCCAAACCCACAAGCCCAATACTCTCAACAAAACCCTCTTTGTTCACTCTATTGGATACTACAAAGACAAGTGGTATCATAAAGTGGAACAAAGAGCAAAGATCCACCGATGTGGGATTGCATATACAAAAGAAAGTGGACAACTTGCTTTTGACAAGCCATCATTTCCAACAATCCCCCACTGATGGCGAAGAAAGAGCTAAAGAAGAAATTCTGGGTAAGGAAGGGTGGATACTTAAACGTTCAATGTCTTTCGACTTGAATTGACGTATTAGTGAGATGAGGCAACAACTTACTTTCAACAAGTGAATATCTTTCGATTTGAATTCCTTGTTGAGTTTCGGTTGAGACCCCACAACACATATCATACCTTCTAAGACTGTTTTGTTCCGCGATTCATAGTGCAACGCTTTTAAAGCCATGCGTTGACCCTGGTTTAGGTGAGTGCTCTAGCGAGAATTGAAATATTCTCACATAGATGGTGGCTAAACCATCACACTCCCATAGGTAGCTCAAGTGCTTCTCAGTAGCACTTCTCACGCGAGCTATTAAGGATAAACATCCAACCTGAAAATAAACACAATCCATCAAGTGCGTCTCAAAAGCACCACCAAGAAGCTATGGACTGTCAAACGCCATAGGAATAGAAGCTATGGAGTCCATCAAGAATCACTCAATCTTGACTTATGGACTTAAGCCCCATTCCCCTCGACGTCTCATGGACTACTCTTCTTGTTAACCCCTTTGTGAAGGGATCAGCAAGATTACGTTCGGACCTCACATAGTCCAAAGCAATCACTCCATTTTTCAGGAGTTGTTTTACTACACCGTGCCTGATTCGAATGTGTCGTCTCTTACCATTATAGACATCATTCTTAGCAACACTGATAGCTGCCTGACAATCACAGTGTAAGGAGACTGGTGTAACCTGTCCCCCCCACATTGGCACGTCTGCTAGTAAGTTCCTCAACCATTCTGCTTCTTGACCTGCCAACTCAAGAGCAATAAACTCAGACTCCATGGTGGAGCGTGCTATACACGTCTGTTTTGCAGACTTCCATGATATAGCACCTCCGCCTAGGGTGAACACATAACCACTAGTGGAACAGATTTCATCATTTCCTGAAACCCAATTTGCATCACAATATCCTTCTAACACAGCAGGAAATTTACCATAATGCAAAGACAAATCAATAGTTCCTCTCAGGTATTTAAGTAAGCGACGAAGTGCATTCCAGTGTTCAGCACTAGGGTTATGTGTATACCGACTCAGTCTACTAACCGCATAGGCAATGTCAGGTCGAGTGCAGTTCATGAGAAACATCACGCTCCCTATAATTTTAGCATACTCTTCTTGGGAGACACTATCACCCAAGTTTTTACACAAAGATACACTAGCATCATAAGGCGTCCTAGCAGGTATAACATCAAAGCTATCAAATTTCTTCAACACTTTCTCAACATAATGAGATTGACTTAGTGATATTCCATTTGAGGTTTTAGTGACTCTAACTCGAAGAATAACATCAGCTTCCCCTAAGTCTTTCATCTCAAATCGTGACGACAAAAATTGTTTGGTTTTATTCACAACAAATAAATTACTACCAAGAATAAGCATGTCATCAACATATAAGCATATAATCACACAATCTGAACCAAACAGTTTAGAGTACACACACGAATCAGAATTGTTGGTAATATAGCCATCAGCAATTAAAGTGTTATGAAATTTCTCATACCATTGTTTAGGTGCTTGTTTAAGACCATATAGTGATTTTCTCAGTTTACAAACTTTACTCTCTTGACCTTTTACCACAAACCCCTCGGGTTGAGACATATAGATCTCTTCCTTTAGGTCACCATTCAAAAAAGCAGTTTTTACATCCATCTGATGTACAACAAGATCATGAATAGCAGCTAAAGCAACAAGAGTTCTGATAGTGGAAATTTTAGTCACAGGTGAGTAAGTATCAAAATAATCAATATCCTTCTTTTGTGTAAACCCTCTAACCACAAGTCTAGCTTTGAACCTTTCTATTGTACCATCGGGTCTCAATTTCTTTTTAAATATCCATTTACTACTAATGGGTTTACTACCCTTAGGCAAATCAGTCAACTCCCAAGTCTGATTAGAAACAATAGAATCAAGTTCGTTTTTAATAGCATCTTTCCAAAAATTAGCATCAATCGATCTCATAGCATCAGCATAGGTTTTTGGATCATCTTCTATTAAATAAGCAGAAACAAGTTCATCACAAGCACAGTCATCACATGCGTTTTCAGTTAAAAAAGTTCTAACAAAATCATCCCCAAAGTTCTTTTCAACTCTAGGCCTCTTACTCCTTCTAGGTTCAACAGCATGATCAACAAAGGTACTACTACTAGCATGCATAGAACTATCAACAGGATTAACAGGCAAACCAGGAACATCAGGTAGTGATACAACTTTTTTAAGAGGGAAAACATGTTCAAAAAATTCAGCGTCTCTAGCCTCAGAAATAGAACGGTCACTCAATGACATGAATCTATACGCAGAACTGTTTTGAGCATAACCAATGAAAACACAATCATAAGTTTTAGGTCCTATGGTAGGCCTCTTAAAACTAGGTAAACCTACTTTAGCCAAACACCCCCACACTTTAAGAAAATTCAGGTTTGGAGCATAACCTTTCCATATCTCGTAAGGTGTCTTGTCTAGTTTCTTATGTGGTACCCTGTTAAGAATATGACAAGCCGAAAGCACCGCTTCGCCCCACATATCATCGGAAAGGCCAGAACTTAAAAGCATAGCATTCATCATTTCTTTCAAAGTTCTATTTTTACGTTCAGCTACTCCATTTGATTGAGGTAAATAAGGTGGACTGGTTTCATGAATTAATCCATTTTTCTCACAAAAATCTACTAGATAGTTAGAACCATATTCACCACCTCGATCAGACCTAACTCGTTTAATCTTTCTATCAAGTTGATTTTCTACCTCAGCTTTAAACTTTATAAACATGTCCTCAGTTTCACTTTTATGTCTAAGTAAATACACTTTAGTATATCTAGAACAATCGTCTATAAAAGTGACATAATAATGTTTACCTCCTCTGCTCATAGTACTTTTAAAATCAGCTAAGTCAGTGTGAATTAATTCAAGAAGATTTGTATGTCTAGTTTTAACAGGTTTACTGGGTTTTTTTAGTAAATTTAGCCTCAACACAACTAGCACATTTTTCAAAAACTTCTGTGGATAGTGATGAAATAAGCGATAAAGATCTAAGCTTTTTGATCAAATCAACATTCACATGACCTAATCTACCATGCCAAACATCAATAGACTCAGCGATATAAGCAGAAGTAGAAGCATTATTATTAATGATAGAAGAATCAACATTTAAAACAAATAAACCCCCACAGAGATAACCCTTGCCCACAAAATCCCCATTGCGCGACATTACAACCTTGTCAGCCTCAAAAACAAGTTTCACACCAGCTTTGTTTAATAAGGCACCAGACACGAGGTTTCGACGCAAGGTAGGAACATACAAAACATTATTAAGAGCAAGAGTTTTCCCCGAGGTCAGTTTGAGAAAGATCTTGCCTTTGTCTGTGATCACAGCAGAAGAACAGTTACCCATGTAGACACATTCACCATCAGACACATCTTCAAATTCAGCAAACAGCTCCTTGTTAGCACAAAGATGCCTCGAAGCTTCTGTATCCAGAATCCAATCACTAGCATTTGCAACCAAGTTTGCCTCAACCACCACAGCAGAAATAATGTCATCTTTCTCAACAACATTGGCTTCAGCAACTTTCTTTTGAGGACACTGGTAAGCTTTGTGACCCGGTTTTCCACAGACATAGCACACTTGATTCTGACTTGGCTTATAGATCTTACCAGTAGGTTTTGTGAATTTCCCTTGACTAGGTTTCTTAGCATTCTGACCCTTAGACGGACCGTGACCAACTTTAGCCTTTCCCTTACCCTTGAACTTATCTCCACTTGAAGACCCACCAGTTTCAACAAGATTAGCCTTAGTAGTAGTAAGAGACAAGTGGACAGATTTGTCTTTGAGACGGTTAGCTTCCTCAGTCCTCATGTGACCTATTAGTTCTTGTAGAGACAGATCTTTTTTCTTGTGTTTCAGATGGTTTCTATACTCATTCCAGGAGGGGGGAAATTTCTCTAATAACACATTAGCTAGAAAAATCTCATCTAATTTCATACCCTCATTAACAACGTCAGCACACAGGTTCTCATAAACATGAACTTGTTCCATAATAGGTTTGTCATTTACCATTTGAAACCCAAGCCACTGCCCGACAACATACTTCTTTTTACCCGCATCATCAGCCCCATATTTTTTCTCTAAAGATTCCCAAATGGTTTTAGCATTTTTATGGACCATGAATAAATCAAAAAGAGTATTAGACATATGATT
Organism: Heliosperma pusillum; assembly: GCA_022085475.1. Classification (NCBI taxonomy): domain Eukaryota; kingdom Viridiplantae; phylum Streptophyta; class Magnoliopsida; order Caryophyllales; family Caryophyllaceae; genus Heliosperma; species Heliosperma pusillum. Next base: position 17,112 of record JAIUZE010048957.1, read on the forward strand.
AAGGAGATGACAGCTAGCAGTTTTGTTATCCTTATCATGTTTCTTAACAGTTTCCTCATT
>JAIUZE010048959.1:0-16715 GCA_022085475.1 Heliosperma pusillum
GGTCGGGGATTTGTCTTCAAGTAATGTTTTATTTAATTATTGAATTAGCCTTAGTAGATATGAGGCGATATGATATTTGATTATGATTTATATGCAATTAGTCACTTGATAGGATGTTTTTCCCGTGACTGTTTGATTATATGGTTGGTGTCGTGTTGACTAAGTACCCATAGAGAATTATGAATATATGGCGTCTTGACCATTCTAAATTCTAAATGAGTATTGGACCATGAAATTGATAGGCGTACATCTTTAACGACGCAATGGAGTTTGCAGCTTGATAGTTTGTGTTCCCGGATTGATGGATCTTCAAGTCGGGGCATGGCTGCCAGGTTTTCCACTTGGGAAATGGAGCCAGCTTTAGTACTAGCCAAACCCTTTGATGGATCTTCTTAGGGTGTACTCATGTGATTGTATCATGGGTCTTGGATGCGATGGATCTTCGCATTTCTCTAGGTCTGCGCAGTCTAGGTTTAGGGTTGAGTCGTATCTTGGACATGTTTCTGAGAGGAACCTCTGAGCTAAGATATGTGCTTTGGAGCTGGGCCATGTTATTAGTGTAACCGCTGAGCCTAGATGTGTGCTTGGTATTTGGGCCATGTTACCGGAGTGACCGCTGAGCCTAAATATTTAAGTATATCCTACCTCGTGGTATAGACTCTAGTTACAGAAGTCTTCTATTGACTGTCCTAAGAACTTATGCCTGTTTCTAGACGTATTGGTCTTTCATGTTTGATGATTCTATGAATCTTAGAAGGTGAGATGCAAGCCGGCTAAGGTTGATAGAGTTTGGATTACCGATTGTTAACTGATTCACATGATTACGTGTTGATTAGGGTTTGAGTGTATCATGGCCATGTTAACGGTAACCTCTGAGCTAGCATACCATCTTCCCTACCTCGTGTTATAGTTTATTATCGGATTCACATGATAGCTTTCATATGCTAGGTTATATGTTAGTTAATTGTTTCATAACATGAAAAGCATATCATATATGTTAAGGTTTTGTATTTTCCATATACATTGCTTTTGTGTTATTCATGTTTTATTAAACTCGACATTTCGTGGCTGGGAGAACTCGGAGTTACTCCCCACTGACTGTGGCTTCCGTGTTTATATTTAATGCGGTTGGCAGGTTTGTGATGCATACTTGGGTACATTGACGAGCTAGCGAGCGAAGTATTTACCTTGGACCTATATTCGGTTCTTTAGGATTGTATATTATTATACACTCTTTTATTTCCGTATTTATACGGGAGATATGTCTCCCGTCTTGTATATTTCTTTTGTATAATATTATTTCCGTTTTGTAATGAAATTTTTATTTAAGACACCATCTTTTATTTAGTTAAATTATTTTTTTCTTTCCGCAAATTTGAGGGTGTCACATACACGGTGCTAGTGCGTTTCATTTACCGTAAGAGATGTCGTCTTTGTGTCGTCGTTTTTGAATGCGTGATTTAATGACTTATTATTCATGGTCATTGCATGATTGGGCACCGTCAATGTATTGGTTCGTGAATGGATGATAATATGTTGGATTTATTGTTATCATCGCATGACTTGGCTTGGTTTGTTTGTCGAGTCTCAATCTTCTCAAACTTATACCGCTAACGGTGAGATGCAAGCCCTAGTGAGCGTATTCGGTTGCCTAAGAGTGTCTTCCCCGAGTCTATGTATAACATGATGGATTCGGACTTGTGCCACTTATGCTCTTATAATTATTTATCGAATTGCCTATTTATCCTTATCGTATCTGACATGTATATTCATATATGCATGATTGTACTTTTGTATTTCCTTCTATGTACGTCTAATGTGATATGGCTGGAGAACCCGGAGTTACTCCCCACTGATTGTGGCGTTCATGTTTTTCATGAATGAACAAGTTGCTTGCATGGATGGCTTTTTGCTATGCTATTTTGGGTTCGGGTGTGAGCTAGCGGGCGTTGTCCCTGGAAGTTTCACCTCTAGACGATTTTAGCTAGTTTTGCTAAACACTTGTTCTTTGCAAACATTTTGAGAGACCCCGTCTCTTTGTTGTATTTCGTACTTAGTTTGTAATATTTTGACACTCCTCGTTTATCTATCTTGCATGTATAAAAGTTTTTAAAATACCGTATTTCCGCATATTATTTCACATGCTTGTATGTTTTATATTTCCGCATTCGCGAGGGTTGTCACATTAGTAGAGGCTATAGAAAAATGTAAATAGAAAGATATTTATGAGTCGTGAAATGATTTGCTTTGGGAATATTTGGGTTCGAATGTGGCAAGTAAGAAGAGGGATATTTGGAAGAACATAGCTTGAGGTAAATGTAAAAGATGCAAAGGACATTGTTGGTAAGAAATAGTTAATGAAAGATGAAATTTTTTTCAAATGAGATGATGAGCGATTTTAATGATAAAATAATATGATATGTATATGTTAGAAGATGACCTTTTGTGGGAGATTGTCGGATAGTAATCAAGGAGAGGGTGTGAAATTTTTTGTGGAATCGTCTATGACCTCGGAAGTACTGTAAGGCTGATTTGTGTAAGATGTATGCACATTTGGTGGTATATTGATCGAATATTGCTATCATAGAATTTGGTGGGTAGAAATTTTAGGTAGAAGTAATTGGGAGATAAGAGATTCAAATGTGGAATTTCGAATAGATATTTAGATGGTATTGTTGGTCTATATTGGAATCCTGCATGAGAATGTTTAATTAATGTTAATATAAGTATTGTTTCTTTATCGCTTGATTTGATATGTACTACCTCGGGCAACCGAGATTGTAGCATCCCGAAATACTAAGGAGGTCATGTAAGGCTCTTTGGTATTTGGGGATGTTAAAGTGTGTACGAGGGTTTCAATTGTAGTTTTAATCGAGGTTTAAATGGTGGTTAAAAATGGTGAAGAAGGAGGCGACTTGGAGGCTATCAAGTAGTGAATGAATGTGGTCAAGTTATAGGGCATGGCTAGTGTTTGTGTTAGTTTGGAAATGATATTGTGGTAATATTATTTCCGTTTTTGAGGGTATATTTTGTGAGCTGTTTGAGGGGGCTCAAGATCTTGGTTTGCTTGGGGTTTAAGCTAGAGATATTACGATAGGATTATAACTTGGATAGGGACGGGTTGATGGATCGAAAATAGGGAATGGATGCTCTATTTTGGAGCGCCAAAACAGAGTACGTGTTTTGGTTTGTGTGGGTATGATTCCAGCTGTTTTGGGCATAGAAATGGGTCGTTCTGTGGGCTAGGTTATCATTCATGGTGAGGGTTATGTGTGGTGTGGAAGTTGGGTCAAATAGGAGTCGCATTAGGTTGGTTTTGTTGTCGGAAATGTCGCTGGATAACAGAGCAGCAAGGTAGTGATGGGCTGTTTTAAGACGGTTTTTTGGATGGGTTATGGTTGTCCACTACGCACGAAAATTGGTGCGATGGTAGTCGGGAATATGAGATACATGGTGGTTGTGTTGATTGTTATGTGTAATGGCGTTAAGCGTCAGCAGAAAGGGCTCAAAGACCGTCACAAAATTCTTATAAAATCTCATTTTAAAAGTTAATTTAAATGGAAACGTAACACGATGAATAAAACACAAAAATAGACTTTTCAAGTCGAACAAAGGAAAATCAAGTTGAGAAAAATATTTAAAATAGTAAATTTAATTCATTTTAAGTTTTATTTAAAACGAACGCAGACGAAGCTCACAATCGATCTTTAAATGAAATAAAACCTTTTGGGGTAAAATGACCTATAAATATATGTATTAAAAATAAATTTAAGACTTATAAATTAACTTAAAATAAATCACTTAAATTTATTTAATAAAAAATCAATTAAATTCACATTTTATATTATAAAACGATCTCCACTTAATTGACGGTGTCCAGACGATATTAAATATTCTCCTATCATCATAGGGTTTTTGCCGGAAGTCTTATAAATTCCAATATCGACAGATACGTCTATCTACAGAGCCCCCACAATCGATTCTGGACACCTCGACTTTTGTGATGGAAGGGCATGAGAACCTGTATATGAGAAATAAACACTTTATCATGAAATGAGAACCCGAATATAAGAATCTAACGTCTTTATCATGGTATGACAACCCGGGTATGAGAATCCAAAATCTTCATCATGGTATGAGAACCCGGATATGAAAATTCAAAAACTTTAATGGCATGAGAACCAGGATTTATGAATCCAAAATGAAGGTATGGTAACCTTTAGAGAGCAAATAGAGGGATTTGGGAATTTGAGGTGGTTTATGTTGTGCTTTGGGTATAATAACCCTTGGATTTAAGAATCCAAAGGGATATAGGTTGTGATTTTGTGCGTAAGAGCCCAAGGGTTATTTTTGTGTGAAAATTTCTTGTAGGCATACGAACCTAGGGTTTTAGGTATAGGAATGGTGAAAACAAACATTTAAAGTTTGGAATTTTTTAGCAGCATTTGCTAGAGACTTTGGGTATGGGAACCCAAAGCACTACCTTCATCGTTTTTGGAGTACTTGTATTCTAGATGCCTCGTCGTTTGCAATTGTATTGTTATTTGAAAAGGTGAATGAGTAAATCATCTTGGAAGACGGCCTACGTATCAATTTGCTGACGGAATCAAACTCGTGTTGTAGTTCAACAAACTGCTGGCATCTTAGTTTTTCTTGTTGTTTGATACCCATTACTTGTTGAATAGGAATTTCCCTAGGAAGATTACCTTTCGTGCGTGGTTGGCCTTAAACCGTAGCTTGGTCGCATCAAACCGTTCGAGGATGCCATTTGTTCTTGACCTTTCTTTTTGCTTCGCAGACTGTAACTCGTGGTTTGGAGTCTTGTAAAATATGCCTCGTTGTATAGAGCTTTGCATTGTTTTAAGTCGAGAGTCGTTGTATAGATCTCTTTGTATATTTCCTCTGTTGCTTATTTTGTGAGGGGTCTAAAAACGCAAATTTTAGAGCCCAGTTGAAGGGTTTGGAATTGGAAATGGGTTTTTTTGGAATTGAAAGTGCATTTTTAAAATTGAAGTTTGAAATTGGAATTGGAATTATAGTTGAAATTGGAATTGGATTTGAAATTGTAATTGGATGGGTGTGCACGTTTGGCATTTTAAATGCGATTCTGACATGACGTGACACAAGTGCTTTTTAAATGCGACCACAAATTTATCTGGCTCAAATGCACATTAAATGCGACTCCAACATGACGCGAATGCGACTTAAATGATTGACATTTTGAATGCTGTTCGAATTGAGACAAAGTCTTACTGACTGACAAAGTCTCACTGACTGACGTGCTCCCAAGCAAATCTTTGTCCTAACATGGACCAACTTATCAAATTGAATATCTTTGCCAATACAGAGAAAGCTCTTTCTGAGACTTGATGATTACGCATCTGAATCTAGATACTTATCCTAGCCCAAATCAAGTACTATGACTGACTCAATTAAATGTGTCTTTATTTGGACTTGGTTAAACCCCATAAGAAAATTTGTGACTTTTGTACAAGGGGTCCTTAGACATCGACAAGATGAAGGGGTGAATTGTGGAATCTTTATTCTGAAGGACTGCCTACGTATTCGCGTGGAGCGAAATCAAACCCGGTGTAGTTCGAACCAGTGCATAAACTTGGTATTGTTTTTGTGTGTGTGACACGCCCAAAGGTTTCACCTAAGGTATCATGTAGGATTCCTTTTGTAGCCTGCAAGGTATCGTTGGATCTCGTGTTCGGTGTTAGTTTAAAAGGTTGGGACGATTTGGGATGTGGAGCTTGGTAACAAAGGTTTTAAAGGGTGAATTATCATTCTGAAGGTTCGCTTTGTGATGTTTAGGCCAAAGGCTTATGGCTTGTAATGTGGTTGGTAATGGAGTCTCGGGTTTGATGGAAACCGAGTGCAAATGGGTTGGAAAAAGATGCGGGATCAAATTTCCATGTCTGGACCCTAATTGCTTGGGTGTAATGACAAAGTTGAATAAATCCTCAAAATTCCTGACTGTTCCCTGTAAATGTCTCGAGAAGGACATAACGTTGTGAAAGGTTGTTAATGGTGTTTGCTGACCGTTGTGATTTTGCTGTTTAAATTTGCAGACAAGTGTTTGGCAATTTGTTTTTTTATTTTACCATTGAATGTTGGCTTTTGAAAGTGTGTGTTTTGACAAGATTTTGGCATCACTAAAAATTTTGCTTCTTTGATAGGTTTTTCCAACACTTTTGATTTTGCATTTTTTGAAATTTGTCACCATTGAGGCAAGTGAGCAACTTGGGTAATTTTTTACTCATACTCCTGGTCACGATTAAATTCTTATCCAATGTGTAGCGCAAATTTAATGGATCGTTGTCCAAGAGCATAAAAAATATAGCCTTTTCTAGCGGTTTTTGTGAGAATAAACCGGTCTTTATCTGTTTCTGAGATGGGTTTGTTTTGTGAGCAATTGTCATGCCTTCCGTCATTGACATGGGAACAAAGAGGTAGTATAGGTTCCTCATAGAATATTTTATCAACGTTTTTGAATAAATGGTTTTGCCGGAGGTTTTCTAAAGCCAGACAAAGAACAGGTAAAGGAAAAAAAGATGGGATCCTAGTGTACCTTACTTTTTGAAACAGGACATACTCCTTCCCAAGGAGTGTTTTTGAGTGTGTTGTGCTTTGAACATGTTTTTATATTTGAAGATGAAAATGTCATCAGCATATTGCAATGGAAAATGTTTGACAACACGATTCCTATGACACGCCCTAGATAGCCGCAAGAAAGTAAATGACCTTGACTCAATTGAAGAGAAAGAAAATCCTTGAATCGAATTAAACTAAGACTCAGACATAAAGTTTGATTCATAATCATCCAGTCTGGTCTTAAGCTCTCTTCAGTCCAGCAGTTAGTACAGATGCTTGGCTTTGGCCGTTGATCCACATGGGGATTTCATCCTCGTTGTTTGGAATACAGGTATATAAGTGTCCAACAAAGTTTGATGATTTTGTGCGACAAAATCCCTAGGAGGGAGTTCTTTGTCGATTGGATGAGCAAACAGTGAAGGGGGAAATGTGCCCTCAACAATTATGTCTTGTAACTCATGCTTTAATTGAAATCATGCCTCTGTGTCATGTCCAACACCTCTATGAAATTTGCCGTCAGCGCCTTCAATCCAGTTTTTAGTTTTTTCTAAAGCTTAGGGTCTGGATTTGGCCCAATTGGTTGAAGCACTCCTTTGTGATGTAGTATTTAAAATACTTCATTGTATGAGAAGCTTAGCTGTATATAAAATCTTGGGGGTACTTCGTACTACCTTTCTTGGTGTTGTGGACCTATTTTTGCCGACCCGGATACCTTGGTATCATGGGAGCATGATGTATGCAAGAGCTTGACTTTTGATATTGCCAGAATGGGGCGAGTTGTTCTTGCTAGTCAACCTCTTCTCTAGGTTTTGAACCCTTCTTAGTTTCTCGAATGCAACTTTTAGTTGTAGAACTATAGAGTTGACCTTGTCGATGGTGAGAACGTCAATAAGTGGAACGACTTGTTGAGAGTTATAAATATCGTCTGCATTATCATCCCAAATTCCATTTATCTCGTCATCTCTTGAGGCGGCGAGATATGTAAAAATCTTGACGGGGTTTTGCTGGATTTGGTAGAAGTACCCACGTTACTTGTCCCTATCGAGAGGCAACTCTCCATTATAGATCATATCTTGGATTATAGAAACATTCTTCTTTATCATAGCCCATTCCTTGATGGTACTTGCAAAATCGTTTACCGTTCCACATGTTGAACTCTTTTCCGACATGTGACACTAGGGTTGAGAGTCTTTCTAATGCATAGGCGTAGGTTACACCAAGATCAATAAGCGGCCTTTAATATCGACTCGCTTTCTTTGGGTGACAGTAGTTCCTTAAGAGTGGGCTTGTTGTTAACCTGGACTTTTATTTCAGTAGGAAGAGATGGTACACTATTTTTGTTGGCCAACCCTCTTTTTAGATCGAGAACCTGTTTTTCATGTAGTTGAATCTTAACCCTGGAATTGTTTTGGTGATCTCCCGATGGTTTCTTATCATTTTGTTAAAAGAGACGAGTGTTCAGACTTTCGACTATGGATTGTAGCTTCAAAATCATGGAATAAAGTCACCCTATGATCGACACGATGACGCATACTTGGTTGATCTTTTTGTTCCCTTTAGCATTGACGTTGGCGGTGGTGATATCCATATCCATCATAAATAGGAAGTGTTAGAACTTGTCTGGCTTACGCTCGTGCGGACAAAGATAGGGCAAAGACGATCATTGACCTTTGGGGGTGGACACGCACCGACCCAATTTTAGATATGGGTTTCTCTTGAAACTCTAATTGGTTGATTAATTTGACAAACTTGACTTGCCCACGGACTTGATGCTGGACTATGACTTCGACTCAGAAATGAGCTTAGACCATTAGTCAGGAGTCCGACATGTGTGGTATGGGTCCTAGACCTGACATGACAAGAGTCGACTTTGAACCCTATAAATGATCAATTCAAGTGCATTTGTGAATGGGTTCAATGTTGGAGCTAGTGTCCTCCATAGTTAGTGTGATAACATGAATAAATCTCTTACAGGTTCACAGGGTATACTTTGTATTCTTATCAGTTGATTAACGTTTATCGATAACGGTTGGCTTGCTAGGAGTTTGACGTTATTGTCATTTTAATGGCGGTGATCAACTGGTCCCTAAAAGTCACACCTAAAGGATGTGTCTGAGAGATGTGATTATATGAATAATATAATCATATTGATGCCTTATTATATGACTAAAAGGTTAGTCGATGTATATGACTAAAAGGTTAGTCAATGTAATGATGATACGATTATTTAATAACGATTAAATAATATTAGCTGAGACGAATTAAATGTTATTCGTAATTGAATATAAACTGTTATCTTTAATCAATGTATATCATATAAGCTTAAACGAATTAAAATGTTAATTCGTAATTAAACATAATATGTTATATTTAATTAGCAAATTATAAATAATACGGATATTTATAGTTGACGTATATATTAAATTACATGCTAATATAACCGAAAAAGGAAAGAAAAAAATAGCCTTTTCTTCTCTTAAATTTTCGGTTAATAGGAGATAAAAATAAGGGAAAAAGATCTCCTATTATTCTCTTATGGTAACTAGGTCAAAACCCTAATTACAAGAGTAGGAAAAAGAGGAGAGACTCCTCCTTCTACTAACCTAGTGGTTCGGCCATGATAGAGCAAGAGGAACAAGTTTTTTTTTCTCTTGAATTCTCTCTATCATTCATCATCACACAAAAGAAAAATTAGCAGTAACTTTTCTCATATATTCTAGCACAAGCAAGGCATATCTTGGAGCATCTTGGGTGCAACAATTAGGTGAATATCGATTTCGATATTGTTCATAGGCCAAATTTGCTAGGACTAAAGATTAATTCTAAATTCCTATAATTTTATATTATGCAATTCATTTATGACTCGTAATTCATATATTATAGTTTCGTTATAATCCGTAAATTAATGACGAAATATACCGATATTTCTCACAAGTGGTATCAGAGCCAAGGTGTGACAACCCTCGCGAATGCGGAAATATAAAACATACAAGCATGTGAATTATATAGCGGAAATAGGTAGTTTTTAAAAAAACTTTTATACATGCAAATTAAATAAAACGAGGAGTGTCAAAATGTTACAACTAAGTACGGAAATACAACAAAGAGACGGGGTCTCTTAAAATGTTAGCAAAGAACAAGTGTTTAGCAAAACTAGCTAAAATCGTCTAGAGGTGAAACTTCCAGGGACAACGCCCGCTAGCTCACACCTGAACCCCAAAATATCATAGCAAAACGCCCATCCATGCAAGCAACCTGTTCATCCATGAAAAAACATGAACGCCACAGTCAGTGGGGAGTAACTCCGGGTTCTCCCAGCCATATCACATTAAACGTACATATAAGGAAATACAAAAGTAAAATCATGCATATATAGATATACATGTGAGTTACGATAAGAATAGATAGGCAATCCAATATATAATGATAAGATAATGTGGAAATCAAATCCGAAACCATCATGTTATTCAAAGACTCGGGGAAGACACTCTTAGGCAACCGAATACGCTCACTAGGGCTTGCATCTCACCGTTAGCGGTATAAGATTGATAAGATTGAGACTCGACAGACAAACCAAGTCAAGTCATGCGATGATCACAATAAATCCAACATATTATCATCCATTCACGAACTAAGACATTGACGGTGTCCAATCATGCAATGACCATGAACAATATCATGAAATCACGCATTCAAAGACGACGACACAAACGACATCTCTCACGGTAAATGAAACGCACTAGCATCGTGTACATGACAAGTATGATTAAAGGCCTCCACGGGATCACATTTCCCTGAACTCATACGCGATGCTTACATTTCGCCTATGTAGACTAATTTCCTCTTGGTAGGAACGAAAAGGCTCCTAATCTAAACCTGGCCAGATTCTCGGAATCACATTTTCCGATTCGATATGCGATCACTTTTCGCACCCAAGACTCGGTCTTACAAAGAAAACGTCGAGTACCCACATTCTCGGTAGATCAATTCACGAAAGAGGCGGAAAACGAGCTCAAGCCTCATAACATGCGGTACGCTACATGCAAATAACACCACCTCGCAAGTACACTACATTTGACGGCCGGGTCGATCAACGCATAGCGTTCAACTCCCAACAACGTCGTCGTATGCCCACTAACACATGCATTTAAGCAGTAGGATACCTCTTCGTTCCGACATTCCAGCCTTACGAACGGGAAGGTAGCCAAGGGAATGAGAATACAAAGCACAAGACAAAATAGTGCTCAAACCGTATCATATGTAAAAACCGACTCAAAGTGGGACATATCAAAAACCGTCACAAAACATGTGATACAAGCGAATAAAATATCATATATCCAAAACATGAATATTATAAGCCACTACGTCAAATTATACGATAAACGGACCATGCGAACTATTATAAATTACGAGTTTTAGAAGTTAAAGGAAAACAATACAGCCGTGTTCCAGGTCGGGCAGGGGACCGGTGGCCGGTGGGCCGGCTCAGAACACAGGGCAAAAACCAAAAATCATAGAAAACAGAGAAATGTAGTCTAGGCCAGTCAGTGGACCGGCGGCCGGTCGACCGACAGGGAGCACCAGTTCATCCGAGAGCCTTCAATTCATTTCCAAATCATTTCAATTCTCAAATATACTTCTAATAATCATCAACAATCATTATACATCATCAATATTCATCATATAACAACATTCATTAATCATACCATGAATTCTAGGCTTCCTAATCGTATTCTAATACGATTTCTAGCATATAAAGCATGTAAAACACGTAAATAATACCGAGTAACCCTTCACCGTTACCTTTAAGCGTCTCTACTAATCGTCAAGCTCCTCTTCAATAAGGTAATAGTCTTTGTCGGGATCTTGGAGGTCACCACCTACATAAAGATCATAAAAGATGAATGAAATTCATCTTGAGAAAGACGGAAAGATTGAAAAGCGAGAAAGACGCTGATTTTAATATCAATACGGATAGAGGAAGGTAAGGGGAGAAGAATGAGACGAACTTACGTGAATTCTATCGAGGAACGAAAGAGCTAGGCGAATTCTAAAATCGAAATCAAAGAGGGAAAGTTTTGAGATTTCTTAAGGAGGAAGTAATTTGGTTTGTGTTTGATTTTGTGTTAAATGAAATTTAGGTTAAGGAGTAGTGTGAGTTGTGTAGGAGAAAAGTCAACAAAAAGTCAAAGACGGCTCAAAAGTTTAGAAAAGTCAAACTCGTCTTAAGACGGGATTTTCATGGAATCTCGCGGAAATTCCAAATACGAACTCGTAAATTCTAAATTCGACTCGGAACATAAAATTCTAAATTAAAACTTAAATTTGCTGAAAGGTATCCGTCAAATATTTTCACTAGAAAAATAGGGTACATTTCCGGGTGTTACAATCACCCCAACTTTTAAAAAGTTTCGTCCTCGAAACTTGAGAGTAGAAAATAAAAGTATCAAGGACAAGAAGCGATGTTCAAAATTAACACGAAAGCTTTTACAAAGGAAACATTTATGAAATGATGTTCTTCTCGAAACGGTTTGAGGGAATTTTTCATAAGTGCGAAACTCTATTTACGGATCACAAGAAAGCTCGTCGCGAACGAGAACTCTAATTATCCAAAATCAAATCAATGTCGAATTAGTAAAATCGAAATTTAAAACAACGTTAGTCAGTGCAGGACTAGTTATCAGACGTCTCCAATAACAAGTGCAAACATCCAACCAAACGAAAAATCCAAATATAAAAGCGAAAGAAATCTATTTTCTCCAAAAAGGAGGTACAAAAACCCTCTTTAGATTTCTTTGAAAAGTTAAATTAGGAAAGCAATATGGAAATTCGAAGGTTTTCTCAAAGATAAAGTCAAAATAACACGACATTACACGTACATAGAGCGACTCGAACATAAAGTTCACAATTCACAATAACAAAATATATACAAAACACGCAAAAACAAAACAAATCGAATTCTTAGGGATAGGAAGAATCACGATGAAGTCCGCACGAAGATCTACAACAATTTACCCATTTTTCAACTCATCATTTTCAATCATCCGAATTCCTACAAAAATACTTCATAATCATGAAACTTCGAGTAACAAAACCCAATTATTCAAATCCAATTAGAATCTACTGAGGTCCATCGGCACGGTAGACTCCACAACTAACCACCCACATGAAAATTCATTGCGTACTCTAATCTTCTTAGCTCCATCAAAACTCTTATTAGAAACCACCAACAAAAAATTTATATCTAGGGAAACATGATCGTTAACAACCACAAGGTAAAAGAGGCTTACTATGAAATCCTTTGATCCAATTTATTCCAAAATTCATTATCCTAAGTTATTAACAATGAACCTTCTCATCTTCCAAAAGTTGAATCACAAAACCTCAAAAGAGATTAGTCACACAATCTCATTTCATTTAACTTTTGCCAATCGTAGAGCAATGCGACCGTACATCAATTTATTTAGTTCTTTCAAACTCTCAATACATCGGTTATCGCTTATGACAATATTCCTCAAGTTTGGTAATCCAACCCAAATTCCACAAGGTATTTATTCCCGTTAGGGTCCAACATTTAAGACAACAATTTCCCAAGTAACATTTAAAGACATCACTAAAATTCTTAACCACAACAACCAACTACCATTATGCTTATTTCGATCCTCAAAAATGATATTGCAACTTCAAGCTTTCATAGTCTAAGACCACTAGGAGAGTTTCATCCTAAGCTTATCCTCAATTCCTTATAATCATCTAAACATGGAACTTGCTTAATAGGACGGTTAGGTACCATATTCGAAACTTCTTCAAAACACACCTACTAACCCTTACGTTAGCTAATAAGAAAACTACCTCTCAAGAGAGTAGGGATAAAAGAACATGATACAAGGAACATTAGGAAGCGTCATTAAAGACTACGATAAGATGAAAAAGGCGAAGGCGAAAATGGAAAACGAGGTTGAGGAAGAGACAAAGCAGATAGTAGAGTTATGAAGCTATCCGAGTAAGAAAGAAAGTACGAGCTTGTAATTTCTTAAAGATCAATCTTGACAAAAACATTCAAGAATGGGAATGAAAAGGAATGATGGCACGGGTAAAGGTTTAAAGTTTAATCCACCAAATTTCTCCTTTCAGGCTTAGGGTGATAGTAAAGCAACTCATCCCCAAACAAAGGTCTCTTACAAGGGACCATCGTACCACAATCATCAAAGTAAGGTACACCTAGATTTAACAAATCGATTACAACCCAATTCATCCACCCTTTCATATAACATGGATTCCCAATTACGGAATTGCAACTCAAGCATAGTAACATTCTCTCAACTCCATAATTTGACACATTACCAAGGTTTCAAAAACCGAAGAACCAATAAGGAATTCTCCATACTAATCTCTTTTCAACTCCTATGGCCACAAGGTAGAACACCGAACAAAACGTCATTATCAATATCATATAGCCCACGAGTTCATTATTAACAAAGTACGACCTCAAGTCAAACATCATCATTAACGTCCCAAGGTGTTTCCATCATAGGTTACATCATCAAACCTCGCTCATATCTATAATCTTCAAGTAATATGGTTCAACTTACAACGAAACCTTACTACTTCAAACGAGTCTCCGATACCATAATATAAGATCATATCTTTAAATCCAAGAACTATAGCCAAATGCTTTTCCACCAAGCCTATACTCACAAACACACAATAGGAAACCACAAGACGACACTAAATCTCAAAAGCATTTCGCACCTCAAGATATCATTCAGAACTTCTTATTTACACCATTAGACATATCATAAGCATGGTCTTCAAAACAATACTAAACTTCTAAGTCCAAAAGACTAAATCACTAATGAGTTAAGAAGTCATAGCCAACTCATTCAACCTTACACCATCAAATACCATGAACTATCTACACCTTAGTCGTGGCAAGCATCAAGCATTAAAATCATCAAAATTATCTTACTACCTTTCCTTTGAGTTACAACCAATCATCAATATAGGGTGAATTTAGATCTACACCATTTTCCTCAAATCACAAATTCATTCTAACAACACTAATATTCCACAAAATTTCAAGTTCTTCCGACCAAGTATAATATACCACCAACAAATGGGTATGGTGTCCACAAAAGGTCACATAAGAAAGTTGAGGGTACAAATTGATAAGGAGGAGGAAAGTAACAAGAGTAATTTCCAAGGGGAAAAGAAGTTAGATGATAAAGAAGCATTTAGATAGAAGGAAGAGAGCATAAAACAATAAGGACGAGAGAATTCATAGATGAGGAAGAAATACACTTCAATTAGGCTTGTCAATCTTTAAATCTTCGGTAGAGAATATTCCTTCTAGGTAACACAATGATCCACCTTAAGACGGTAGATATAAATAAAGATAACATCACTCAAAACAATCAACAAACAAGTTAGAACCTAACAAACATCAAGTACACCAAAGACTACCACCTTAGGTCCTTAAGTCTATCCATCTCTCATTGATTATTTCAAGGTCAAGTAATTTAAGTTTAGGGTTCACGTGTGTGCGTCGGGAGCGATAAAGCTCTGATACCAACTGTGACAACCCTCGCGAAAGCGGAAATATAAAAACATACAAGCATGATGAAAATACCCCGTCTAGTCGGATTTACCCCATCTATCATAGTTCAAGATGAAATTACCCCGTCTAGTCAGAAATACCCCATCTATCATAGTTCAAGATCAAATTACCCCGTCTAGTCGGAAATACGGTATTTTAAAAACTTTTAAACATGCAAGATAGATAAAACGAGGAGTGTCAAAATATTACAAACTAAGTACGGAATATAACAAAGAGACGGAGTCTCTCAAAATGTTAACAACGAACAAGTGTTTAGCAAACTAGCTAATTAACGACTAGAGGTTAATCTTCCAGGGACAACGCCCGCTAGCTCACACCCGAACCCAAAATAGCATAAGCAAAAAGCCATCCATGCAAGCAACCTGTTCATTCATGAAAAACATGAAAGCCACAATCAGTGGGGAGTAACTCCGGGTTCTCCCAGCCATATCACATTAAACGTACATAGAAGGAAATACAAAAGTAAAATCATGCATATATGAATATACATGTGAGATACGATAAGAATAAATAGGCAATTCGTTAAATAATGATAAGAACATATGGAATACAAATCCGAATCCATCATGTTATTCAAAGACTCGGGAAAGACACTCTTAGGCAACCGAATACGCTCACTAGGGCTTGCATCTCACCGTTAGCGTTATAAGTTTGATAAGATTGAGACTCGACAAACAAACCATGCCAAGTCATGCGATGATCACAATAAATCCAACATATTATCATCCATTCACGAACCCATACATTGACGGTGCCCAATCATGCAATGACCATGAATAATATCATGAAATCACGCATTCAAAAACGACGACACAAGACGACATCTCTCACGGTAAATGAAACGCACTAGCACCGTGTACATGGCAAGTATGATTAAAAGTCATCCACGAGATCACATTTCCTTGAACGCATACACGATCACATTTCGTATATGTAGACTAATTTCCTCCTGGTAGCACGACGATAATAATACGGTCCTAGTCTAAACCTGGCCAGATTCTCAGAATCACATTTTTCGATTCGACATGCGATAACATTTCGCATCCAAGACTCGGTCTTACACATGACGCCGAGTACCCCAAATTCGGTAGATCAATTCACGAAAGAGGCGGAAAAGAGCACAAGCCTCAAAACAAGCGGTACGCTACATGCAAATAACATCACCTCGCAAGTACACAACATTTGACGGCCGGGTCGATCAACGCAATGCGTTCAACTCCCAACAACGTCGTCGTATGCCCACTAACACAGCATTTAAGCAGTAGGATACCTCCCCGTTCCGACATTCCAGCCTTACGAACGTGGAGGTAGCCAAGGGAATGAGAGTACAAAGCACAGGACAAAATAGTGCTCAAACCGTATCATTTGTAAAAACCGACTCAAAGTGGGACATACCAAAAACCGTCACAAAAACATGAGAATAGGGAATTATATAAGTTTAACTATGATACAAATGAGTCAATACATGATACATAAGCATTAGAACAAGTTTATGAAGCAT
>JAIUZE010048961.1:0-26609 GCA_022085475.1 Heliosperma pusillum
GTTACTCCCACTGATTGTGGCGTTCATGTTTTTCCTGAATGAACAGGTTGCTTGCATGGTTGGCTTTTTGCTTATGCTATT
Source organism: Heliosperma pusillum (assembly GCA_022085475.1). Classification (NCBI taxonomy): domain Eukaryota; kingdom Viridiplantae; phylum Streptophyta; class Magnoliopsida; order Caryophyllales; family Caryophyllaceae; genus Heliosperma; species Heliosperma pusillum. The sequence continues at coordinate 82 of JAIUZE010048961.1, forward strand.
TTGGGTTCGGGTGTGAGCTAGCGGGCGTTGTCCCTGGAAGATTAACCTCTAGTCGTTAATTAGCTAGTTTGTTAAACACTTGTTCTTTGTTAACATTTTGAGAGACTCCGTCTCTTTGTTATATTCCGTACTTAGTTTGTAATATTTTGACACCCCTCGTTTTATCTATCTTGCATGTATAAAAGTTTTTAAAATACCGTATTTCCGACTAGACGGGGTAATTTCATCTTGACCAATTATGATAGATGGGGTAAATCCGACTAGACGGGGTAATTTCATCATGCTTGTATGTTTTATATTTCCGCATTCGCGAGGGTTGTCACAAATCACAGTTCGATTTGAAGGTCGTGGCACAAGGTGCCAGTTACGTTCAAACTGTTGAAGTTCGTCTTGCATTGCTACAATCCAGTCGGATTCTGCAAGTGCTTCTTTGCTGTTGGTAGGCTTTATGGTAGACAGAAAAGAATAGAATGAACAAAAGTTATTTAATGTTCGTCTAGTTTGAACTCCCTTATTCAAACTTCCTAGGATACTATCCATAGGATGAGAACTCTTATATTTCCATTTCTTAGAGTTCCGAGGCTCATCATCATCTGATGAACTTTCACTTTCCTCAAATGATTCAGACAAGATTGGTTCCCCCTGAGTTGGACTCTGGGGTTATAACCAAAGTTGGTACAACTTCAGTTACAACATCTTGATCTGGGTTCAAAGTTATAGCATCATCAGCTATAACTTCAGTTTCTTTTTCCTTATTTTGAGAAGAGACATTCGTATCATCAACAATTGTCCTAGTTCTCTTTTCAAGGTCATTTGCGGATTTATCAAGTTCATCATTGATTCCTTCAATAACTTCTTCATTGATTTCTGGCACGTCATCCCTTGAAAGGCGAAAGTCGGGATCATTCATGTCTTCTTCTTCATTCTGTTCAACTTGCTCAGGCAAATTATCTTCATCAAATATAACATGAACACTTTCTTCTATGCACAAAGTTCTTTTATTAAAGACTTTAAAAGCTTTACTATGATTAGAATAACCAACAAACACAGCTTTGTCACTTCGTGGATCAAATTTGCTTAAATTACTTTTTCCATTATTATGGACAAATCATTTACTACCGAAGCAACGAAGGTGAGCTATATTGGGTTTTCTCCCTCTTAAAAGTTCATAGAGAGTCTGTTTGAGAATAGGTCTAATCATAGCTCTATTGTGCACATAGCATGCAGTACTAATGGCTTCGGCCCAAAAGTTCTTAGGAAGGCCACTACACAAAAGCATAGTGCGAGCCATGTCCTCTAGTGTTCTATTCATACGTTCCACGACAACATTTTGTTGTGGAGTTCGTGGTGCAGAAAAGTTATGTCTTACACCATTCTCCCTGCAATAATCTATAAAAGCTTGATTATCAAATTCGGTTCCATGATCCGTACGAATGGAAACTAACTTTTTATCATACTTGTTTTGGGCAAGCTTCATTAGTACCACAAACTCATCGAAAGTTTCATCTTTAGTAAATAGAAAGATAGGCATACATACCTTGAGTAGTCGTCGACTAGGATGAATACGTACCTTGATCCACCGCGGCTTCTGACTTTCATAGGTCCACACAAATCCATGTATACCAACTCAAGTGGACGTTATGTACTTACTACTCATTTTGGTTTGAATGAAGATCTAACTTGTTTACATCGGGCACATGAGTCACACATCTTTTCTTGTTCGAATTTGATTGAGGGTAAACCCTCAACTAAATCCCACAATTTGAGTTTTTTTTTTAAATCGTTGGACTGATGTGTGCAAATCTCTTGTGCCACAAGCATGAATCAGTTGCAGTAACTTTCATGCACGTAAAGGAACTTGTAGTAACTTTATTTAAATCAATCATATACACGTTCCTTTTACGTAGACCTTCTAGAATAACATTACTGGTACCTTCAATTATGATACGACAAACATTTGAATGAAAAACAACTTTATTGCCTTTGTCACATAATTGAGAGATACTTAGCAAGTTATGTTTAAGACCATCTACCAGATAAACATTATTAATAACATGTGAAGAAGATATAACGATCTTACCTACACCGATTATCTTGCCCTTCTTGTTGTCTCCAAAGGTGACCTTGCCACCGTTGAAGGGCTCTAGTGAAAGAAAGAGATTCTTGTTTCCGGTCATATGTCACGAACAACCACTGTCGAGATACTATAAATTGTTTTCTTTCACTATTATCTGCAAGAGAATCAAATACAGCTTTTAGGTACCCACGCTAAGTTGGGTCTTTTGTGGTTAGTGACTCTATATATTTGATCCTTCCTAACCCATATCTGTTTAACAATTCTTTTATTCTTAACATAGGGTTGTCTAGGTTTATTATAGTGTTTATTATTGTTGCGACGCACATTAGGTTTAAATGAATGCTTCTAATTCATATATGGTTTAGATTTTGAAGGTATACATGTGTAATCGAAAGCTATGTCATAAAACCATCTGAACTCATTATTCCTACAATCATCACGTTGAGGTTCAGATTCAGACTCATCAATACTAGACACGTCATGTTCTTTAACAAAATTAGTTTGATTTTTGTTATCGTTGACATATTTAACGCAATTCTCTTTAACATGGCCATTTGACCACAATAATTGCAAATCAGATATTCTGAAAGATTGACATACTTCCTTCTTCTGAAATCACGGTCAGAAGGAGTGGATTTGCATTTATCATGGTCTCTACGACTATAATATTCATGTCCTAGATCCATATTCATGTTATTATTAGACTGTTCGGTAAGGAAGTCTAAGACTTTTTTACTTCCTTCCCATTTATCATGAACTATTCGTGCATGTATGAGCAATTCCTTCAAAGATTGAATTTCTTTTTCACAAGACGAATGGTCTACATTCGAGTCTTTGGAGGGATTGTTCTTTTTAAAGTTTTCACGAAAATCATTAAAGCGTTTGTTCAAGATAAATTTCTCCTCATTATGTTGATCTTTGGCTTGGGAGAATTCATCCTTTATATCTTTCAATTGCTGAGAAAGAAAAGAGTTTTCTTTCTTATGATCAATGATGGCAACTTCCTTTGCCTTAACTTTAGATTGTAAAAGCTCATTGACTTTCTTGAATTCTAAAGTTATAGCTTCATTAGCTATACCTTTGGCTTAAAGATGCTTAATGTTGAGCTTTAACTATGAGATTATAGCTTCATTAGCTGTAACTTTAGACTCAAGAGCTTCTTTCTCAACATTTGTCATGTCTGAAGTTGTAGCTGAAGAAGTTGTAGCTGAAGTTGCCATAACTTTAGACTTGAGCTTTTTAGCTTTGGCTTTTAGAAGTTGGTTTTCCTCAGCAATGTCAAAAATTTGTTCCTTAAGATCTTTTAATTCAAGACTCTGTTCATGACAGTGATCTAAGGTTTCTTCAAAATACTTAATTAAAGACTTCTTAGACAACTTCTTAACTTGTTTTTTAAGTTCAAGATGACTAACCTCTTCATCATCTTCTGAATCTGGTTCTGAATCTAAATTGCCGACAAGGCACATCTCAGATTCGCTCTCGTTGTCACTGTAAAAAATTAGGTCAAGACTGACGTTGCTCAGACACAGGTTGGCGACTTCTTCTTCCTCTGACTCGTCGTCTTCTGTGTCGAGATCTCCCCAGCAACAAGCCATCATGACTTGCTTGAACTCCTTCTTGGTTTTGTCTCGTTGATTTTTGTCTTTGATTTTCTTCCATGTAGGGCAATCCTTAATCATATGATCATTGTCCCCACATTTGAAACAACCACGACTTGAGAGAGACCCTTTTTACTCAATTGGCTTCTTATAAGATTTGTTAGTGTTATTGTTAAAAGTTTTCCCTTGTGGTTTATTAAAGATTTTTTTCTTAAAACGTCTAGCAAATAACACTGTGTCATCTTCAAGATCCGAATCATGTTTTTCACTAGACTCGGCTTGTAAAGCCACTTTCTTACTGTTACTATCGTTTGCCTCATCCTCATCAAGAGTAATCTCGTGAGCCATTAGGGTTCCGAGTAGCTCTTGATAAGATAGGTTAGATAGATCTTTACATTCCTCAATAACCGTCACCTTAGGTCTCCATCGTCTAGATAGACTTCTAAGGATCTTCCTGGAAATTTCCTCGGAGTCAAAAGTTTTTCCAAGATTTTTCAATTCATTAATGATACTAGAGAAGCGAGTGGACATGCTGTCAAGCGATTCATTTTGCTCCATAGAGAACAATTCGTATTTTCGTGTTAACAAAGCAATGCGTTGCTTTTTGACAACACTTGTCCCCTTATAGGCTAACTCTAGACCATCCCATATTTCCTTGGCAGTAGAGCTATATGAGAAACGGTCAAAATCAGTAGAAATCATGCCGTTTTGCAACAGGCTAATAGCTTTTGAATTTTTCTCAGCTTTCTTATAATCTGCCTCAACATAGTCATCTTCTTTCTTTTCGATGGAAGTGCCAGTAACAGATCCAAGCATGATTTTATTAGGGCCATTATTAATGATTAGCCAACACTCCCAGTCGTTACCCTTTATGTAATGGGTCATCATATTTTTCCATAAAATGTAGTTTTTCCCATTGAATACGGGACACTTCAGATGTTTGGAGTCCATTAAAATAAAATTAAATGCAGCGGAAAATAAATAAAAATTAAAGGATAGAACGGATCATACTCCTTGCTGTAAGGCAATCAAGAGCACGAGGCTCTGATTCAATTGTAGAGTCTATTGATCGAATACGAAAGAGAGGGGGGTGAATTGAGTATTAAAAACTAGCCCCACTTTTTCGATTTATATGAGATGTAATTAATTATTTGATCTTATCGACTAAAATCAACTAATTAATTAATCAAAGTAAGCGTAAGTAACGAAGTAACGAAAAGTAAAGAGAGTAGAGAGAGGCACACGGATTTTTGAAGTGGTTCAGTTTCACACGTTGAAACCGACGTCCACTATTCTCGATTAGTAATTCTTAGTACCTTTCTATGGATTACAAAAATTATCAACCCACTCGTATAATCAACTATGATTATAACTCAAGGTGAGTATCGCTAAATACTCTATACTATCTTACGTTAATAAGAAAGTACAATATAACTCACACGGATTCTCGTTAAAGAATTGTAAGATTATGTGATGTACTATTATCCAATAACGTATTTCACCCGAGCGATTGACAAAGATTGATGCACGACTCTTTTGAAAAACAAACACTAAAAATAATAAATATTTTGCTTAAGGTTTGCTTTAAAACGGTTTTGGAAAATTCTCTCAATGTATATGTATGTGTCGTGTATTTCGTGTATCACAATGATTGAGATGGGAAGGAGTATTTATAATAAAAGCATAGGAGATCTAAAACCCTAGCTTAATATTTAAGAAAGATATTTATCTTTTAATATCTCAAAATATTATTGCTTTATCTTTTAGAAATATATTTATCCTTAATATCTCAAAATATTGTTGTAAAGATATAGTAGAATCCTAGATTAAGGTAAACAAGGAAAACAAGCCTATGGAGGCCGGATTCTCTATCTACACAAAACCCTAGGAGCACGCAACCCTAGGATGCACAATCCTAGGTGGCTCAAACCCGAGGTGGCCTTATTAGGTTAACAACAAATTGAGATAGAATATATTAGAAACCCTAGGTAGCATGACAACCCATAAGTTGTATTACTAACCAATAGAATCTCATAAATATATTCTCAATTAAAACTTTTGATAAATACATAAAAATACTCTTTTCACTTTTGAAAACATTTAAAATATTTATTTCCAAAATCATGCATCAACATTTATCATCCAAAGTTATAGATTAAAGCTATAACTTTGAACTTAAAATCACTCTAATGGAATAGTTACCGAATGACGACCTATACTATCTAATCTTCTCAAAGATTGTCAGTATACGAATTATCTCTTCATCTTGATCACAAAGACCCTCCATCTTGAGTCTTGTGTTATTTGAGGTAGATCTTGCTTGAAACGTTTCTTTAAAGTTATAACCAAGTAGCTATAACTTCCATGTAAACTTCCAAAGTTATTCCTGAAGTTGTTATAACTTTGTCTCACAGAATTTGTCAAAGTTATGCCTGAAGTTCTTATAACTTTGTCTTCCTTCTCGTAACTGTTTTTAGCTATAATAAGACTAAAACACACAATTACATGCATATGATATATCAAGTAAAGCACATTATCAAGTAACCACATGTCATTATCAAAACTATAAAATAGGTCCAACAAAGATATTGTTCCTCACATTGTTGTTTTGGATGAGTAAAGAGCACAAGAAAAAGACTTCTTCTTGTTCTTGTTCTTGAGCTAAAGATAGATGGATGAATCTCTTACTTCCAAGTGTAGGAACTCTCCTTGTTGATGCACCTAGACTATCCCAAATCACTATGATATTACAATACTAGTGTAATACAATAGTAGCCCTTAATAATAAGTCTAACATCATTATCAGTACTCTTAGTAACAATCTCAAGATATTAGAAATATGAGAACTTGTGTTTGTGTTAAACTTCTCAAGTTTCTAGTGTGAGAAAATGAATTAACAACATATGTTAATTGGAATGTGAGATGACTAGTAGTAATCAAGGAGAAAATCATCTCCTTATTTCTATCAATATGATCGGCCACCCAATAGGAGGAGGTGAGCATGCTTAACTTTTTGTCTTTACAATGTTGTAGCTAGGAGTCTAGGTGTAGGTAGTGATCATGTTGTCTAATTCTTAATTAGAGCAACAATTAAAGCCTAAACACCTACCATATAACCCCTAAAGCCGGATTCCATGTGATAACATGGGTGTCCATTTTATCTTGTGATTTTGTCATTTGTCACACATGTGACATGTGACATGTGATATGTGACATGTGACATGTGACATGTTATCTTATAATATAATTATGTATTTAACCAATTTAAATACAATTTCATGTCAAATAAAATAAACTTAACATTTTAAGTAATAATTTATAATCACACACACACACACACACACACACACACACACACACACACACACACACACACACACACACACACACACACACACACACACACATATGTATATATATATATATAATGGGTCATCTCATATTTGGTTGACATGATCTACAACCAATTGTAATTATGATCAACCAATCATGCTTATCTCAAATGTTTCATAAACATTAAGCATTTTAATATAACAATTATATTATTGAATCTTATTTAATCATATTACAATAAGATATATTTCTCACTTGTAAATTTGTTCTGTTTAAGGGATTAATTAATCTGTATCGTTATACAATTAATTAATATTCTTGATTAGGGAATCGTCCTTTCGGTGTGACCTCAAGGGATCAACTGATCACCACCGTCATACGACGGTAACGTGAAACTTTAGTAAGCCAATCGTTACCGATTAATGTGGACCATTTGACTATAATGTTAATCATCCCTTTGTATTCTTGTTATTGAGATTTAATTAAGTGATCGCACTATTATTGAGGACACTCACTCCAACACTGTGAGAGACTGATAGGGGTGTATAGGGACTTGCCTGGAAGGAACTCTTAGCGTGCTGGCACACTCCACATCTTCTAAGTACAATCTGCACTTCCCCCATCATTTTAGGCTTATAGAATTGGTCTTGTAGGATATCTAGTGTCTTTTGGACACCAAAGTGACCTCCCAAGCCACTAGCATGTACTTCTTTGATCAGCAAATTTCTGTAAGAACCCCTTGGAACACACAGATTGTTCCCTTTGAATAAGAACCCTTTCTGCAGACTGTAGGGTGAATCTTGTACCCTTGTTCCTTCACTATGAGCTAACCAGTCTTCATAGGAGTCAGGGTCATCTTTGTATAGCTTCTTCATGAATTCAAACCCTAGGACCTTTTGTTCCATGGTTGACAGCAATGTATACCTCCTAGACAAAGCATCTGCAACAATGTTATGCTTGTCTTCCTTGTACTTGCTGGAGAATGTAAAGGATTGAAAAAATTCAACCCACTTGGCATGTCTATGATTCAGTTTGTGCTGGCCACTTATATATTTCAAGGCCTCATGATCAGAATGCAATACAAAGGGCTTGGGCTTCAAATAATGGCTCTAATGCATAAGAGCTCTGACAATGACATAGAATTCCTTATCATAAGTTGAATAGGTTAGCTTTTCCCCACTTAACTTTTCACTGAAATAGGCTAATGGCTTCCTCTCCTGAATTAGGACAGCTCCATTTCCTACCCCACTTGCATCACACTCTACTTCAAATAGGCAGTTGAAATCAGGCAGCCTGAGGACATGTGCATCACACAAGAGCTTCTTGATGTGTCTGAAGGCTTTCAGAGCACTCTCGGTCCATTTTATACTCCCCCTTCTTCATGCATTCAGTGATGGGAGCAGCAATAACACTGAAGCTCTTGATGAATCTTCTGTAAAATGAGGCTAGGCCATGAAAGCCTCTCACTTCTGTGATGTTCTTAGGTATTGGCCAAGACCGAACAGCAGCAACCTTGTCTTAATCCACAGAGATCCCCCTTCCTGATACCACATACCCCAAGAATTTAACCTCTTTTGTCATGAATGTACATTTCTCCAGCTTCCCAAATAGCTTGCATCCTCTCAGAATCTCAAAGACTGATTCATGGTGCCTCAAGTGATCTTCCTTATTTTTTCTGTAAATGAGTATGTCATCAAAATAGACAACAACAAAATTGCCTAAACATGGCCTTAGTACTTTTGTCATTAGTCTCATAAAATTACTAGGTGCATTTGATAGTCCAAATGGCATAACAAGCCATTCATAGAGCCCATGCTTTGTTTTAAAGGCAATCTTCCATTCATCACCATCCCTGATTCTCACCTAATGATAGCCTTGCCCGAGGTCTATCTTTTGAGAAGACTCTGGACCCACTCAATTCATCTAACATATCATCCACTCTAGGTAAGGGAAACCTGTATTTTACTGTGATATTGTTTATAGCTCTGCTGTCTATGCACATCCTCCAAGTGTCATGTTTCTTGGGCACTAGTAGAGCAGGCACTGCACAAGGGCTCAAAGATTCTCTTACAAACCCTTTGCTCATCAAATCATCAATTTGACTCTGCATCTCTTGAGTTGCCTTAGGGTTACATCTATATGCAGGCCTGTTAAGGAGTACAGATCCTGGCACAAGGTCAATCTGATGCTCAATCCCTCTCAAGGGAGGTAGGCCACTAGGCAGCTCTTCAGGGAACACATCCTTTAACTGGCTTATCAATATTTCAACTTCTGCAGGAACTTCAGTTTGCTTACCCTCATGAATCTCCCTTGACAGCAAGACTAGCACAGACTGTTCCTCCTTGAGCTCCTTAACCATAGCTGCCTCAGACAGAAATAAGACCCCACTAATATCCTTAGTTATGTTAGGACTGTAAGTTTCTTAAACTCGAAATTAGACATTTCTAATATCATATTACATTTAGTTTACTCAATAAACTAATTAGATCTTATGCATGCATAACAAAATAATACAAAAATAAGAAGAAACTATTTTCTTACATTGATTTGGACAATTTTGGGCACAAGAATAGGACACCTTCCTATACTTGTTCTTGAGCTCAAAATATAATGATGATCTCCAAGTTTTTAGAATAATAAGACTCCTCTAAGTGGCACCCAAGACAACCCTCTAAAACACTACTAAAATACTACACTAGTATAATAAGTAGTAACCCTTAATATAAAATTAATACTACTAATACTACACTTAGTAATCTTGTATTAATATATGAACTAGAATTTGTTTGAAGCTTCTCAAGCTTTTCTAGTGCGAGAAGTTGAGATAATGGAGAGATAAGCAAGCTTATATATTATTAGATCTAATAAGCTAAATAAGGAGAAAAAATCTCCTCATTTGGGCATCATCTAACCGGCCACATGCATGGGGGGAAGGGTGAGCATGCCAACTTTTTTGTCTTTACGATGTAGTAGCTTAGGGTCTATCTTTAGGTGATAATTATGTTGTCTAATCTTAATTAGAACAACCAATAATACATAAAACCTACCCTAAAACCCTATCAACCGGTTTTTCCATGTAAATTGGAGTCCATTTTATTTTTGTGATTTTGTCATATGTGACATGTGACATGTAATCTTGCTTATAAATGTGCATTTAACTAATTTAAATGCAATTTCATAACAAATAAATTAAACTTAACATTTTAAGTCATATTATTTAATCACATATAAATAAAATGAGTCATCTCATATTTGGTTAATATAATGTACAACTAATTGTAATTATAATCAACCAATTGTACTTATCTCAAATGTTTCATAAACATTATGCATTCTTAGTAATATAACAATTGAATTATTAAAATGAATCTTATTTAATCATATTACAATAAGATATAATTCTCACTAATATAAACTTAGTTCAATTTAAAGGGATTAATTAATCTGTATCGCTATACAATTAATTAATGTACATGATTCGGGAATTGTCCTTTAGGTGTGACCTCAAGGGATCAACTGATCACCACCGTCATACGACAGTAACGTCAAACTCAAGTGAGCCAATCGTTACCGATTTATGTTGACCAGTTGACTATAATATTCATCATCCCTTTGTATTCTTATTATTGAGATTTAATTATGTGATCGCACTATTGTTGAGGACACTCACTCCAACAAGAACTCCCATAGTTCTTTTGGTTTGGTGGTAGGGGAGTTAGGGTGATCTTCTTGCTTCCTTGCTTGAAGGTATAAGTATTACTTCTTCCCTGATGCACTGGAATCTTATCAAACTCCAATGGTCTGCCTAAGAGTAGATGGCAGGCATCCATTGGCACTACATCACAGAGAACCTCATCCTTGTATACCTTCCCAATTTAAAAAGACATCAAACATTGCTTGTCTACCCTGACTTCATCTCCCTTGTTTAACCATCTCATCTTGTAGGGTTGTGGATGGGGCTGAGTGTTTAAGTTGAGGTTGCTTACCATAGTAACAGATGCTATATTGGTGCAGCTCCCTCCATCAATAATCAAGTTACACACCCTCCCTTGGATGGTACATCTGCTTCTGAAGATTGGTGACCTCTGGTCCTCTTCTAGGGGTGTCTGTTGGGAGTGCATAACCCTTAACAACATCAAAGTATGACCTGTGTCAGGGTGTGCTAGGACCATGGCTTGGTCTGACTCTTACTCAGGGGAGTCCTCTTCCTCCAGGACCTCCTCCTCCTCACACTCCACTAACCCTTCCTTCTCCCATGTTTTTACTTCCATAATAGTCAGTGTTTTTCTTGAGGACAGTCTTTTCTGAAATGGCCATAGCCTTGGCATTGAAAACACTTGACCCTATTCTCAGTCATGGTGGTGTTAGGCTTCTGGGCCATGATGCCCTTTCATTTATCCAAGGTGGATGAGGGTGCTGTTTTGGGTGTTTCAGTGATCCTAATACCACTATAAGCTCTGGTCTGAAATGGTTTGACAGGTTTGGGTGTAGCAGGTTTAACCTTTCCATTTTTATCAATTCTTAGAGACAGGTTAACAACATCATCATAAGACCAGAGGGGTTGCATTCTAACCGTACCAGCAATGTTTTTGTCTAGTCCCTCTAGGAACCTAGCAATTCTTTGTTCTGGTTTTTCATTTACCTCACATTGCAGTGTTAACTGCTCAAAGTCTCTCAGGTAGGCCTCAACATGTCTCTCTTCTTGCTTAAGTTTAGACAGTTTAATAAACAAGTATTGAGTATAGTCCTTGGTGACAAACTTACTCAACATTTTCTTCTTAAGTTTGGACCAAGATCTAAGGGGTTCTTTTAATTCTCTAAGTAGTCTTTGATGTTTCAGGTTATCAAACCACAAAGAAGCATAGCCTTTTAACTTTAAAACAAAAACCTTAAATGACTTAATATCATTATAGCCTTTATACTCAAATATCTTCTCAATGTCCCCAATCCATTCTAGTAAGTCATTAGGGTTTAAACTACCAGTGAATTCATGGATGTCTACCTTTAGGTGCTTGTCTGTGTGTCTTTGGATGGAAGCCCTGCTCCTTGTGGAATCATCTGAGTCAGGATGCTCATCCTCATCTTGTGTTCTCCCTTTGCCTACTTGTGGTGCCATGCCTCTCCCACAACCTCTTCCTCTGCCTCCAACAGCAAACAAGAGGTGGTTTCCTATGACTTCATCCAGGCTCCTAGTTAGAGCAGTAACAACTTTAGCTAGCTCATCCATCCTTGCTTCCATACCAGCAAGTCTCTCTTCACTCATTGGGTTGTTTTTGTGTTTTTAAAGTAGTTAGGAAAAAAAGAACTCACAATTTTTTTTTCTCAACCAAAGCTTTGATAACCAATTTGCAGTGTAAACTCACAGGGAATGCAATAATGCAATCCTGAATTCAGACTGTCCTTAAAATTAGCAAATGATTGAATCAAATTCTGAAACTTTGCAAGTATGATCTTAAGAGTGTTAGGAAGGACTTTTTATAGTTTTAAGAATTGTAGGATTGATTTGCTATTTTTCCTGAAAATGAATACTCAAACTGATAGTACTTGGGGCTGTTTGAGACAGACTGAAACAAACATGAAATGGACAAGGATATAACTATGTTATTGACTCCCACAGCTAAACACAGGAAGACAACTAAATAGTTTAACAAGTTTATGCCTCAAACCCTCAGATAATCACAGGATAAGAGGATTAGACTCAACAACACAACTAATACAGCTCACAGCCAATGCACAAAATTGAACTAGAGATGCTAACAGGTTCTAATCTATTAACCACAGGTTGAGCACAGGTTAATAACTAGACCTGGTTTAAACTACAGACAAAGCACAAATTTTAGAGGTTGAGAATTGATTCCCAAAGGTTTTTGTTTTCATTCAAGCTTAATCTCTTTGGTTACATTCAAACAGTCTGTTATATAGGCATTACAAAAGGTTGTGGACCTTAGGATGTAAATCTCATCCAAGGGCCAACAATAACTCACAACTAATAACTTAACTACTTGAAAAATTATACTAATGAGGACGAGCTCAACAGTTTTGAAGAAAAGACAATAAAGCAGAAAAGAAACAGACTGATCTAAAGTAGGAAAAGTGATTTTGTAGTTTTCCTGAAATGGAAAATCTTCAGTTTGTCTTCATATTTAATTGTCTGGTTGTTATTCTTGTTCTTTGGACTCCTCAAGGCTTTATTTGTGATCATATAAGCCTCCCTCGACAGGTTGATAACTATCTAAACAAATGAACAACCTCAACTGGATTTAAATTGGACAATTCACCCTGTTGGACTCTTTCTGAACTTGAACTTGAATGACATTTTTTATGGACTTGTGCTGGACCTTTGGAAAACTTATCCTGGACAATTTTGTAGTTCATAGGGTGGTCTTGACAGTGGCCCATGGTGGGGGCTGGTGGCTTGCCCTGGTGTACCTCTTAGCAGGTTGAAAGATGACTGGTGCAGACTGAGCATCATTCTGTTGGGCTGTGTTTTGGACACTGGCATGAGATAAGGCTTGGTTAGTGGTCTAGCTAGGCTTGGCCTGGCCTTGGCTTGTGTTAGCCTGACCCCGGCTTGACTTGGCTTGGCTGTGGCTAGGCTTGGCTTGGTCATGTCTTGTCATGGCTTGGCTTGTGGCTCTTGTGGCATGAGTTATGGCTTGTCTGTCTTGCCTTGGTTGGATCATGGCATGGCCATGAGGACCCTCTAGGTTAGCTCCTGCTTCAAAACTTCTGGAAAATATCAATGCTGATGTTATCATTAATGACCTTACATCTCAAAATGCGCGTATATCACTTTTTGTGATTTCTTAATATCATGTATTAGACAATGACATCTGAAATAATTGAAATAATATTTTAGAAAGGGCCCAATTTTCGTATTTTGCCTATGGCCTACAAATTTTCTGGACTGGCCTTGTTTATACCTAATAAAATTTAAGAGCTCTAATTACAAAACAACCTTTCAGACCAACTTGCTACTTGGCCCGGTTTGGATTTGCACAATACCTTTGAAAAATCGTGTCATTAGGTATGCCCTATAAATAACACCGTGGGGGTAATGGGTTATGTAAACACACAACTACACAAGACAAAGGAATTGGGTAGTTTGGTGCCCTTTTTTGTTCATCAGAAGTCTTAGGCATATTATCATGTATGTTATAAATCCGATAAAATGTCCTTATTGTGAAAACTTATCGTGGATGTCATAGGATTATTCTAGATATTGTATGTCCTTTTGCATTTTTATGGCATCTCTCTCTACCATCTCCCATACTTATTTCTTTATATTTTATAACATGTTATCAGCACGAGTCTTAACCGTCACAAAAAGTGTTGCACCAATTTAGATTATGTACCTCGTATGTATGTTGATGACATCATGCAACCAGTGGCGTACCCAGAGCTTTTAATATGGGAGTGCAGAATTGAAAAAAAAAACCTAAAAATATAACAAATGCTTAAATATTAAACTTCGTCTTACATAGTAAACAATATGGCACTAAAAATTACAAATACGAAATATTTCAAGCCCTACGATGAGATTTTATATTCTAAAAACGCTATTAATTCTTTATTGTTATGAGACGACAAATAAGGCTCATACAAGTTGAGAGATGAAAAATGAGATTTTTGAACATTTTCATTCAACTTCATTTTGAGAAGATAACAAAGGAGAAGATGATGAAAAAGTTTTGTGTGCCTTTCTTTGTGAATTCCATAAAGATTTCAATACTTTATATTTTTTCATTAATTTAAAATGAACAAGTAATCTCAAATTAGGAGTATAATTTACTTGGATTTTTGTAAATTAGGGTTTATTTCATTGTTTCAATTTTCTGAATGTTAATTGAAAATTGAAATGGCAACTAGTATATCAAAAATCAAAATTCATAACAAAAAGTCACAAATAGACAAATAACAATTAAAACAAAAGTATAAGACATTCATATAAGTAATTAATCAAAGACAAATTCAAACTAAAAACCTAAATAACAAAATTAGGAAAAAAGAAAATTAGGATTTTGTTTAGTAGTCGAATGAAAAAATAAAAAAGTAATAACTTAAGGCTAGTTTAATAAAGTAGGATAGAAACAAGCAAAAAAAAAATGTGTCTAAAGGGAGTTGAACTCATAACCTCCTAGTTATGTACCATCATTATACCCGCTGAGCAACCTTATTAATTCTGATTAAGAAAGAACGCATATAATACTTATATTGGATTTATCAGTTTTTTATAAATAAAGAAACAAATTCTGCCTACCGAGGGTGCGCACGTGCGGTGTTGTGCGCACCCCTCGGTTTGCCCCTGCATGCAACCCCTCAACAAGCAAGTAGTCTCATAATATTAATTACGGTAATGGTTTAATTGTTTAGTGTTACTCTTATTTCTGTAATTCCTCAAGTAATTTATGAGTTTGTACACTGAATCTCTCTTAATGCTCGTGAGGTATTAAGAAAGAAGTATTTTAACAAGGGATTTGTCATATATTTTTGGACCAAAGTTCCAAAACATCTATTTTATAAAGATAAGTATATATGTCCATATTATAACTGTGGCATGAAGTTCAAAATTTTAAAGGTGTATAATAATTTTAACACCATCTTATCACTACAATATATTCATATTTTATTAGTGTAAGTGGCCAGAAGTTCACATATAAATGCTAGTGACCAAAAGTTCACAGTTGCGATTTTTGAGCAGCAAATGAGTTTAAAGCGGTCTTTATGAAAGACAAAAATTATTTGCGAAATGATTCTTGCTTACTTGAAGTTGGACAAATCTGATATTTGATTCATTCCTTGTAGTGGATGTAACAACCCGTAAAACTCTACCTTATAGTAGATGTCGATGACAGGACATAAGAATGATGATGCGACCTTAATTATTGAGCCTAGTAATTTGACCTTTGGTGTGCCAAGTAAAGAAGCCTTAATTATATTAAGCTTAATGTTGTGGCCTTATTGAGCCAAATTCGTTTATTGAATGAAATGAAAATATCTCATGTAGTTAATTATCTCATGATAAGTCATGTGAGACTCATTTATGTTAAGAGTTTTATATGAGTTTAGAAAAAGAATGATATGTACGAGTTGATTGATAGTTATACTATAGCCTGAAGTTCATAAGATAGTGAAACTATGACTCGAATTTCACAGTGTTTACAAATTATGAAATTATGATCCGAAGTTCATAGTGTTGACATGTACTGAATTATGTGCCGAAGTTCATAATGTTTACAAATATTGAGGTTGTGACCTAAAGTTCACAATGTTTATAAATTCTCACATTTTATACAGTGAATATTATTCGAGTATCATGATTGAGAACGAACTTAGAATTATACATGTATATTTGCAAAATATGAGATACTGAGTATCATATCAAATGGATTCATATCATTCCCTGAAACGAATGAGATATCATGTTTTGAATATGAAATATATTTATCATTTATACAAACAGTGTAGTCCTATAGACACATTATCGTGTAAGTGGCTTAAAATACTATGTGTGATATCTCGTATACAAGTGACATGTGATAAAAGTATTTAATATTATGAAAAGAATTATCACTAGAATTCGTTGAATTCACGATCTCCCCTGATGGGATGGGTGAATTATTAATTGAGTTGAATTGGGATTATTGAAAGAAAAAGTTATTATTTGTATTCCTAAAAGAAATTTTGATGTATGAATTATGTTCATAATAGAAGAAAGAGCAATGTATTATATTCCCTGAAATAATATTGCGACATATGTTTAGTCTTGCCAGTATAAATCAGACATCAATTAGTGTCTTATGACACATCTATTGTTTATCTGGTCAGGTACTAAACAATTAATTTGAATACATATGATGAAATTTTGTTAACTAGAAGTTTAAAATGATGATTATAGTCAACTAAACAGTGGCATCTGATAAAGTGCATTCAGACACATACTATTCTTGTTAAAGATTACCGTGAATTATCAAAAGTAAGGAAGTTGACATAAAATGGTTAAGATGTGACGATTGAGGACATCCGGGTTACTATTATACCCGTTTTGATAATCCTGAAGTTTATCCTAAAGAAAAGAAAAAAGTGTTGAAGTTTTCTCGTGTAAAAAAAAATTAGTAAAGGCAAGACATTACACTGAGATTGAGTATATAAGTATTTTGATATTGGAGATTTAAACGCTACTCTGAGTTTAATAAAGAACTTAAATGTCCGTGTATGGATTGACACTATATTGAGTAGCTTGTGGTCACGTAATGATTTTTCTGAGTATTTCTCGTGATTAAAAATCACATTTTGATCATTATATGAAATAATTGATCTCCCAAATTTGATATTATGTTCAGCACATTAAAATCCAACTGCATTATATGTTAGTCCCCGGAATATATTTTTATTGTACAAAAAATGTCCATATAAATTCTCTTTAATGATAATAGAATTTAATATCTAAGGTGGTTATGATAAATATTTAGACTATATATTTGGTTATACTCCATCCGTCCCAGTTATTATTGTCCTATTTCTTTTTAGGGTGTCTCAGTCAATTGCTATCCTTTCTATATTTGGAAATTTTTTATGATTAATTTGATCATCCAATGAGACTATTTTCCATTTATCATCCATTAAGTGGAACCACAATGGTCCCCCACATATATGATCCCATAAGGAACCAGAAGTTCAGAGAAAGTTATACATTAAATTCATTGAGTATAGGTTTTTGAATTTGTTATAACAATATGTTTTACCAGATTAATAAAAGTATATACACTTGAACTGTAATATAATAATATAATAAAAGTCAATCAAAATTGACAATTCCACAATGAAAATGAAATTGCAAGGTAAAGCAGTTGGTATGAATTTGTTATATTTAAAGTGTTCCTGAAGTGACATGGATATATGACTTATAATAGATGGCGTAAATGAATATAATGATACCACATACATATTCAGACTCAGATATCATTGAACAATACTGCTATCATCAAGAGATGATTAAATTATATCGATATTGTTGAAACCATTTCTAGATTAGATTGGTTGATGATGCCTTAAGACAAATTAATCTTATTGTTAAAATAATGTGTGCCTCTTAAGTTTTAATCTTATAGCTATGGAAGCTCAACTAATCGTTCAAGGTTGCACAAGAAGATCAAGAGATGAAGATCGTCATTGTTAGAGTCATAGTGTTGTATAAGAGATCATTAAACTCAATTCATGCTAAGTACTTCAAAACTGACAGTGACATGTCACTGTGGTTTCTGGCTCTTAAATATTTCGAAAATGTTTAACTCTTGAAAATAGTTTTCCAAACTTTTGATCAACATTTTACATTGCTAAAAATTCTGGTTTGATCTTTATAATTGGAAGAAAGCTTTTAGTTGTCTTGGAGAAGAGGTAGCTTGCACAAAAAGACACTTGCCAAAAATGGGTTGTTTACTTTTTCTATATTTGGTCACTACCATTTATGCTCTTTCTTGTTGAAAAAACTACCCTTATTTGTCTAAGTGTGGTTGCCAAATTAAGGTGACTAGTAAGCTTGATTACTTGTGCAAGTAATTCATTTGGCTTGCATAAGGGGTCATAATTTCTTGTGCCTTAATTGACCTTCTTGTTGTTCAAGATTCATTTCTTTAATATTTTTAACACTTGTGTACTTCATTGTAGTGTGTTATTTTAATGTGTAGTATACTCTACTCTACATTATAAATACCACACTTATTTCATTTGAACAAGTGTGCAACAACAAAATATTTTCAAGCTTAAAAGACTTTGAGTTTTTATGGAGTAAATTATCTTTGCAAAAATCATTTAACATTTCATACTTAATTGTTTTGCAAAATATTTTTCTTAAGTCTTTTACAAAGAGCTAGTTCGTTGCAACAAAGCATGTATGGTGTTCGATGATCTCGTGTTAGTACTTAATCGTTTTCTCCACCGTTCATTTTGTGAACATTTTGAGAAACACAAGTCTTGTAACAAACGAGTAGAACAAGTCTTAAGATAGAGTTATCTTGAGCAACTAGCAACTCGAAAGAGTGGGGGAAGTCTCTTGGCGGAGTAGTCTTGAGCAATAGCAACTCGAAAGAGTTGGGGAAGTCTCTTAGCGGAGTAGCTTTGAGCATAAGTCTTGGTGCGGAGTAGCATTGAGCAAATAGCAACCGGAGTAGGTTGAGGAGTTGTTTTATTATTCGGGGTCTTTGTTTGTATGAGTTTACTTCAAAGATGTTTAATAAGATAACGTTGGATGTAGGTCGCGGAGTAGTGACCGAACCAATTTAAAAAAACATCTTTGAGTTTTGTCTATTTCGTTTTTTATATTTCTGCTGCATTCTGATATCACTGTTGATTGCACTGTGATATTTACTGGCTGAATCGTTGTTGAATACTTCTTACTTTTTTGTTCTAAGTGTCAACTTCTTCTTTCTTCTAAGTAGTGTCTTAGTGATCATAGAGTTTTTAAAGAAGCTTTAATTAAGCTTAAAATTTTAAATAGACACCTAATTCACCCCCTCCCCCTCTTAGGTGATTTCGCCCTTGACTCTTCAATTGGTATCAGAGCCTTGTGCTCTTGATATTGGTTAATTACCAAAGAGTTGATCCTATAGTCATGGACGGGAAACATACTAAGTATCCCATATTCGAAGGGGATAACTACTCATGGTGGAAACATCGTATGAAGCACCATGTCAAAAGCACAGATTATGAATGTTGGATCATAATTCAAAAAGGTCCCCTTGCTATAACGGTCATTAATGCTGATGGCACTAGTTCCATAAAAAGTAAGGATAAGTATGTCGAGGCTGATTATCGTAAAGTCGAGAAAAATTCTAAAGCCATGTCCATTCTTCAATATGGCATCGGTGAACAAGAGATTAACCGGATTTTCGGATGTATCTCGGCAAAAGAAATTATGGACACCTTAAGCCTTGCTTATGAGGGAACGTCTCAAGTTAAGAAGCATCGTATTGACCTTCTCATGCAACAATATGAGATGTTCAATATGGAGCGTGACGAGTCAATTAATAGTCTTTCTTCACGTTTTTCTAGTATTGTTAATGAACTTAAGAGTCTTGGTCGTAATTTCGAATCCGAGGACATAGTCCGAAAGATCCTTCGTAGCCTAAGTGATAAATGGCAACCAAAGGTGACGGCTATAGAGGAGGCTAAAGATCTATCCAAATTGACCCTCAATGAACTAATGGGCTCACTCATGGCTCATGAGTTAACTCTCATGAAGCGTTCGGGTGAATGCTCTAAAGCTAGAGGTCTCGCACTCAAATCAACCTCAAGTGATGAGGAAAATTATGGAGACGATGAGCAAGCCATGTACTCTCGTAATATGGCGGATATGATCAATAGTCATGTTCCTAAAAAGTTCAACAATTTTAGAAAGAAAGCTTTTCAAAAGAAGAGATCATTTTCATTCGTTGTTTGTTTTAAATGTGGTGAGAAAGGTCATCTTATCAAAGATTGTCCTAAATGGAATGAATTCAAATCCAAGGATAAACGTGATTTTGCAAAGAAAGAATACAAATACAAAGTCATGTCTGCAATCTGGGGTATGTCTGATTCCGAGGAAGAAGAGTCTTCCGGGATAGAATTGGATGCCAAAGTTTGCATGACAACTCGTCTAAAACTTGATGTTCCCGAGTCTTCAAAGAGAGTGTCCGCAAAATGTCTCATGGCACATTCCGATGATTCTGAACATGCTTCCGATGATGAGGTAAATAATCTCAAGACAAAGGTTAGATCCTTCTCCAAAGAAAAGGTATGTTTGATGCTCGATGATATACTTGACAAATGTCGTGAAAAGAATGAAAAACTTGACGCTATGCAAACTCAAATTGAGGACATAGCTGAAGAAAATGTTTGTCTAAAAGAGTTTCTAGATGAATTAGAGTAGAGTAACATCATACCTTCTCTTAAAAAGGAAGTCAAGAGATTAAAGAAAGAAAATGCGAGTCTTGTAAAAGAGGTAAATCTGTCTAATGTCACAGTGAATTCCACTGTGACATCTTCTGTTAAAACTGAAGATGAGTCATTAATCCGACAAGTTGATAACTTAATCAATGAACGTGACTCACTCTTATAGAACCTCACCTCATGTCAGAATCATGTTAAGAGTCTTGAAGAAGTCTATGAAATGTTGGTTGATGAGAATAATCATGCTAAAGATGCTTTTGACAAAGTAGGACATCTAAATCTTGACCTTCTTGCTAAAGTTGAAAACTTGAATAAAGAGTTAGTAGTTGCAAAAGAGTTTTACAAGAAATGGGAAGGAAGCCAAACTGTTTTAGAATTTCTTACAAGTCAATCTAAAAATGCTGAAAAGAAAGTTGGACTCGGTTTCAAGCACAACAACGTTCATTGTTGCGTTCGAAACCAAGACCCAAGCAAAACCGATTTTAGAAGAAGAAAGTACGCTGGCCTTCCCGAGTATATAATTTGCAATTATTGTGGCAAGACCGGTCATGTGTTTAATGGTTGTGCTAAGAGAGGGAATGACATTAATAAGAACGTCAAAGTGATTAAAAAGATGTGGATCCGAAAAGACTTGATTAATGATGTGATTCACAAAAAGGGGCCCAAATTCATTTGGGTTTCTAAACTAAAAGTTTGATTTCTTATAGGCATTAGCGAGAGGCCGCAACAATTGGTAATTGGATAATGGATGTTCTCGTCATATGACGGGAAGTGAAAGCCAATTTCTCTCGCTACAAGCCTACAAAGGTGGCACCGTGACATTTGGCGATAATAAAAAAGGTGAAATTATTGCAATCGGGAAGGTTGGTAAGTCATCGTTAAATTGTGTCGACAAAGTGTTGCTTGCCAAAGGTTTGAAGCATAATCTTCTTAGCATATCTCAATTGTGCGATAATGGTAATATTGTTGAGTTTTGTGCTAGTGAATGTCGTGTTCTAGATGGAAATACAAGAGAAATTCTTTTGGAAGGAAAACGTGTTAGAGACGTTTACTTGACTAATCTTTGTGCCTTGCCAAGTCAAACATTATCTTGTATGAGCGCTTTAAAGAACGACTCATGGCTTTGGCATAAAAGATTAGGACATATAAACGCTAGAACATTGAACACCCTTAGAAAACTCGATCTAGTAAATGGCATTCCTAACATGAAATTCGACCTTAATAAATTGTGTGAAGATTGTGCTAAAGGAAAACAAGTTCGATCCTCCTTTAAATCCAAAAAGTTTGTTAGTACTTCAAAACCTCTTGAACTTCTTCATATTGATTTATGTGGTCCTATGCGTATAAGAAGTAGAGGTGGTAGCCGTTTTTTGTGTGTGATTGTTGATGATTATTCTCGATTCGTTTGGCTTCTTTACTTGAGTTCTAAAGAAGAAGCATTTGATGAATTTTTAATTTGGTTGAAAAAGGTCCAAAACAAATTTGATTTGAAACTCACATCTTTGAGATCCGACCATGGAACCGAATTTGAGAATTCATCATTTCTTACATATTGTGATGAGCACAGTATTAGCCATAATTTTTCCGCACGTGCTACACCTCAACAAAATGGGGTTGTGGAGCGTATGAATCGCACTCTTGAAAACATGGCTAGGACTATGCTCATTAGTAGTAAAGTGCCAAAGAATTTTTGGGCCGAAACCGTCAACACATCATGCCACATTTATAACCGTGTTATGATTCGAAAAATGCTTAATAAAACTCCCTACGAATTGCTTAAAGGAAGAAAGCCTAATTTATCCTATTTGAAATGCTTTGGAAGCAAATGCTTTGTTCACAACAATGGAAAGGATAATTTGGGTAAATTTGATGCTCGTAGTGATGAGGCCGTTTTTGTTGGATATTCGGATCGTAGCAAGGCTTATAAAGTGTACAATAAACGAACTATGAAAATGGAAGAAAGTGTACATGTCATTTTTGATGAGTCTAATATTTTTCATTCTAATGACCAGGAAGAGGATGATGAAGATGAGGACTTTGAGCTTGGAATGATTCGACATGACATGGATGGAGTACATAACAAGGAAGAGACCATTTCACACTTGAATCCACTGTTAAATGGAGAGGCAGGTCAAAATTCAAGGGGAATGAATCCACTTTCTGACCAAAATGAGGCTAGTACATCCAGGGGGAATGGGGAACCACATGAACTTAATGAAAAACCAGAAACGAACCCCCATTCAAACTCACCAAATGAACCAGATGTCACTGTGGAACCCACTGTGACATCAGAACCCGAAAATGCCTCAAGCTCACAAATCGTACCTAGAAAGTGGAAGCACCAATCATCTCACCCCCTCTCAAACTTAACCAGTGACCTGAACTCGAGAAGAAAGACAAGAGCATCCCTCAATGATTTCTTTGCATTTCATGTGTTCCTCTCACAAACCGAACCGACAAATATCACCATGGCCCTTGAAGATGCGAATTGGGTGATAGAGATGCAAGAGGAACATAATCAATTCAAGAGGAATAAGGTATGGCATCTTGTCCTTAGACCATCTGGTGTGACCGTAATTGGTACCAAATGGGTCTTTTTCAATAAGCTTCATGATTCGGGTAATATCGTAAGGAATAAAGCTAGACTAGTAGTGCAAGGATTTAAACAACAAGAAGGTATTGATTACAATGAAACCTTCGCACCGGTAGCTAGGCTTGAAGCCATACGTATGTTAATAGCTTTTTAGGCTCACAAAGGCATCAAACTTTTTCAAATGGATGTCAAAACGGCTTTTCTAAATGGTTATTTAGAAGAGGAAGTCTTTGTTGAGCAACCACCGGGCTTTATGGATAATGATTTTTCAAACCATGTTTTTAAATTGGACAAAGCACTTTATGGTTTAAAACAGGCTCCAAGAGCTTGGTATGATCGCTTGTCAAAGTTTCTTTTAGAAAATGGTTTTGTGCGTGGATCGGTTGATAAGACATTATTCATAAAGTCACAGTGCAATGAACTGTTAATTGTGCAGATTTATGTCGATGACATAATTTTTGGTGCTACTAATGAACTCCTTTATTTGTACTTTTCGGAACTAATGAAATCTGAGTTTGAAATGAGTATGATGGGAGAACTTGGCTTCTTCCTTGGGCTACAAATCAAGCAAACTCAAGATGGTGTGATGATTCATCAACAAAAGTACATAAAGGAGATGCTAAGGTATTTGGATGCGAATTACGCCGAAAGCGAGTATGTTAGTGCCGCATTGTGTTGCGCGCAAATTATATGGGTTCGACAACAATTGAAAGACTATGGTATTGTATTCGATTTCACTCCTATTTTTGTGATAATACAAGTGCCATTAACATTTCTAAGAACCCGATACAACACTCGAGGACTAAACACATTGACATAAGACATCACTTTTTACGTGATTATGTGGAAAAAGGTCAAATCCGTCTTAACTTTTGTAGAACTAAAAATCAAATTGCCGACATTTTTACAAAACCGCTTGAAAGAGAACAATTCGTAAAACTTCGGTTGGAAATTGGTTTGTTGGATTGCGCATAATTCTATGAGTAGACGATTTGCCTCAATGATTGATTAGAGTGGTTAATACATTTAAATGTGTACATATTTGATTAAGTGTGTTTTATTAACCATGTTTGAATGTTAATTAACAAGTATTATCCTTTGTGTAATAATGTGACATGCATAGAGCCAACAAAACAACTCACCAAAATATCACATTACCTTTCCTCCTTCTTCATGCCTTAACCATCCCACATATAACCTCCCTCATACCTTCCATAACACTTACCTTTCTACTTGAAATAATGCCTCCCAAGAAAGCCTAACTCAAAACCGTCAAACAAATTCGGGATTCATTCAAACCAAAGCCCACGACTCCCTCTACATGTTGGTTGTGGTGTGATTATCAATGAAGTTGTAGAGAACATTGAGAAAGAAATTGAGGAAAATGAAAAAGTGTTTTGGAGAAGAAGAAAACGAAGAGGAAAACGAGAAGGGAACCGAAAAAGGAGATGGAGAAAAGGAGATTGTTAAGGAAAAAGAAGTTGAATTTGAAAAAAGAAAAAAAAAAAAAAAAAGGTGAAATAAAGATTGAGAAAAACAAATGAAAAGGGCAAAATCGAGTTGAATGAGGAACAAATCAAGGAGTTGAATGATCTTTTTGATGATGAAGATTTGTTTAATGATGGTGAGAAAACCGAATTGAAAGCAAAACCCGTCAAAAGAGAAGTGTGAGGTTGGGAAAAACAAAGAGGTAGTGGAAGTTCGGATGGAAACTACGTAGTTGAAGACTATTCTTACCGATCTTACCAAAGCCGGGAAAAACCGATAATGGATATGATGATGAGGACGATGACATGTCCTAGACCTCTCGGCCCTACTCTCTTCTTAACCTATCATTTTGCCTAACCAAGCCTTATATTATTTTGCTCATGGCTATATGTTTGTTATATTGTTGCATGAACTTGGTAGTATTTGTTTAATTTTCGTGAACTATGTGGTTTGTAAACTAACTTTGTCACTTTGTTGCATTAGAATGTTATTCTTCCTACTTGATGATGTCAAGAGGGGGAAGTTGTTAAAATTGTGTGCATGTGTGATCCAATAACTCTTAGGCTTGCGTTCACCGTAAATATGTTAGCTTAGCGATTTGAAATTCTACTTAAGTTAGTATAGACTTGACCAAAGTACCTTGACCATGTATGCGTCTTATATTGATCATGTTTTGACTTGTGATATGTTTAGACTTGTGAACCTTGACCATAGATTGAGGGGGAAGAACACATTCAAATTTATTTGTCTTGCCATCATCAAAGGGGGAAATTGTTGAAACCATTTCTAGATTAGATTGGTTGATGATGCCTTAAGACAAATTAATCTTATTGTTAAAATAATGTGTGCCTCTTAAGTTTTAATCTTATAGCTATGGAAGCTCAAATAATCGTTCAAGGTTGCACAAGAAGATCAAGAGATGAAGATCGTCATTGTTAGAGTCATAGTGTTGTATAAGAGATCATTAAACTCGATTCATGCTAAGTACTTCAAAACTGACAGTGACATGTCACTGTGGTTTCTGGCTCTTAAATATTTCGAAAATGTTTAACTCTTGAAAATAGTTTTCCAAACTTTTGATCAACATTTTACATTGCTAAAAATTCTGGTTTGATCTTTATAATTGGAAGAAAGCTTTTAGTTGTCTTGGAGAAGAGGTAGCTTGCACAAAAAGACACTTGCCAAAAATGGGTTGTTTACTTTTCTATATTTGGTCACTACCATTTATGCTCTTTCTTGATGAAAAACCTAACCCTTATTTTGTCTAAGTTGGCTGCCAAATTAAGGTGACTTGTAAGCTTGATTACTTGTGCAAGTAATTCATTTGGCTTGCATAAGGGGTCATGGTTTCTTGTGCCTTAATTGACCTTCTTGTTGTTCAAGCTTCAATTCATTTATATTATTTTAAACACTTGTGCTTCATAGTAGTGTGATATTTTTATTGTAAGGTACACTCTACCTTACATTATAAATACCACACTTATTTCATTTGAACAAGTGTGCAACAACAAAA